>OY821519.1:160686388-160981388 GCA_963682025.1 Cordilura impudica
TAAAAATTAAAAATAAAAAATTTAAAATTAAAAATTAAAAATTAAAAATTAAAAATTAAAAATTAAAAATTAAAAATTAAAAATTAAAAATTAAAAATTAAAAATTAAAATTAAAAATTAAAAATTAAAAATTAAAAATTAAAAATTAAAAATTAAAAATTAAAAATTAAAAATTAAAATTAAAAATTAAAAATTAAAAATTAAAAATTAAAAAATTAAAAATTAAAAATTAAAAATTAAAAATTAAAAATTAAAAATTAAAAATTAAAAATTAAAAATTAAAAATTAAAAATTAAGAATTAAAAATTAAAAACTAAAAAACTAAAAATTAAAAATTAAAAATTAGAAATTAAAAATTAAAAATTAACAATTAAAAATTAAAAATTAAAATTTAAAAATTAAAAATTAAAAATTAAAAATTAAAAATTAAAAATTAAAAATTAAAAATTAAAAATATAAAATTAAATATTAAAAATTAAAAATTAAAGATTAAAAAGTAAAAATTAAGAATTAAAAATCAAAAATTTAAAAATAAAAATTAAAAATTAAAAATTAAAAATTAAAAATTAAAAATTAAAAATTAAAAATTAAAAATTAAAAATTTAAAATTTAAAATTAAAAATTAAAATTTTAAAATTAAAAATTAAAAATTAAAAATTAAAAATTAAAAATTAAAAATTAAAAATTAAAAATTAAAAATTAAAAATTAAAAATTAAAAATATAAAATTAAATATTTAAAATTAAAAATTAAAAATTAAAAATTAAAAATTAAAAATTAAAAATTAAAAATTAAAAATTAAAAATTAAAAATTAAAAATTAAAAATTAAAAATTAAAAATTAAAAATTAAAAATTAAAAATTAAAAATTAAAAATTAAGAATTAAAAATTATAAATTAAAAATTAAAAATTAAAAAATTAAAAATTAAAAAAAAAATTTGAAAATCAAAAATTAAAAATTTAAATATGCCTTTTTTAATATTAATATCTGGAAATTTTGAGCCAAAAATTAGAAATTAAAAATTAAAAATTAAAAATTAAAAATTAAAAATTAAAAATTAAAAATTAAAAATAAAAATTAAAAAATTAAAAATTAAAAATTAAAAATTAAAAATTAAAAATTAAAAATTAAAAATTAAAATTAAAAATTAAAAATTAAAAATTAAAAATTAAAAATTAAAAATTAAAAATTAAAAATTAAAAATTAAAAATTAAAAATTAAAAATTAAAAATTAAAAATTAAAAATTAAAAATTAAAAATTAAAAATTAAAAATTAAAAATTAAAAATTAAAAATTAAAAATTAAAAATTAAAAATTAAAGATTAAAAATTAAAAATTAAAAATTAAAAATTAAAAATTAAAAATTAAAAATTAAAAATTAAAAATTAAAAATTAAAAATTAAAAATTAAAAATTAAAAATTAAAAATTAAAAATTAAAAATTAAAAATTAAAAATTAAAAATTAAAAATTAAAAATTAAAAATTAAAAATTAAAAATTAAAAATTAAAAATTAAAAATTAAAAATTAAAAATTAAAAATTAAAAATTAAAAATTAAAAATTAAAAATTAAAAATTAAAAATTAAAAATTAAAAATTAAAAATTAAAAATTAAAAATTAAAAATTAAAAATTAAAAATTAAAAATTAAAAATTAAAAATTAAAAATTAAAAATTAAAAATCAAAAATTAAAAATTAAAAATTAAAGATTAAAAAGTAAAAATTAAGAATTAAAAATCAAAAATTAAAAATTAAAAATTAAAAATTAAAAATTAAAAATTAAAAATTAAAAATTAAAAATTAAAAATTAAAAATTAAAAATTAAAAATTCAAAATTAAAAATTAAAAATTAAAAATAAAAAAATTAAAAATTAAAAATTAAAAATTAAAAATTAAAAATTAAAAATAAAAATTAAAAACTAAAAAACTAAAAATTAAAAATTAAAAATTAGAAATTAAAAATTCAAAATTAAAAATTCAAAATTAAGACTTAAAATTTAAAAATTAAAAATTAAAAATTAGAAATTAAAAATTAAAAATTAAAAATTAAAAATTAAAAATTAAAAATTAAAAATTAAAAATTAAAAATTAAAAATTAAAAATTAAAAATTAAAAATTAAAAATTAAAAATTAAAAATTAAAAATTAAAAATTAAAAATTAAAAATTAAAAATTAAAAATTAAAAATTAAAAATAAAAAATTTAAAATTAAAAATTAAAAATTAAAAATTAAAAATTAAAAATTAAAAATTAAAAATTAAAAATTAAAAATTAAAAATTAAAAATTAAAAATTAAAAATTAAAAATTAAAAATTAAAAATTAAAAATTAAAAATTAAAAATTAAAAATTAAAAATTAAAAATTAAAAATTAAAAATTAAAAATTAAAAATTAAAAATTAAAAATTAAAAATTAAAAATTAAAAATTAAAAATTAAAAATTAAAAATTAAAAATTAAGAATTAAAAATTAAAAACTAAAAAACTAAAAATTAAAAATTAAAAATTAGAAATTAAAAATTAAAAATTAACAATTAAAAATTAAAAATTAAAATTTAAAAATTAAAAATTAAAAATTAAAAATTAAAAATTAAAAATTAAAAATTAAAAATATAAAATTAAATATTAAAAATTAAAAATTAAAGATTAAAAAGTAAAAATTAAGAATTAAAAATCAAAAATTTAAAAATAAAAATTAAAAATTAAAAATTAAAAATTAAAAATTAAAAATTAAAAATTAAAAATTAAAAATTAAAAATTAAAAATTTAAAATTTAAAATTAAAAATTAAAATTTTAAAATTAAAAATTAAAAATTAAAAATTAAAAATTAAAAATTAAAAATTAAAAATTAAAAATTAAAAATATAAAATTAAATATTTAAAATTAAAAATTAAAAATTAAAAATTAAAAATTAAAAATTAAAAATTAAAAATTAAAAATTAAAAATTAAAAATTAAAAATTAAAAATTAAAAATTAAAAATTAAAAATTAAAAATTAAAAATTAAAAATTAAAAATTAAAAATTAAAAATTAAAAATTAAAAATTAAAAATTAAGAATTAAAAATTATAAATTAAAAATTAAAAATTAAAAAATTAAAAATTAAAAAAAAAATTTGAAAATCAAAAATTAAAAATTTAAATATGCCTTTTTTAATATTAATATCTGGAAATTTTGAGCCAAGAATCAGTTCAATTTTTTTTAATTATCGTATGACTTGTAAAGTCTCAAAACACTCTTAAAATTAAAAATTAAAAATATAAAATTAAATATTTAAAATTAAAAATTAAAAATTTAAAATTAAAAATTAAAAATTAAAAATTAAAAATTAAAAATTAAAAATTAAAAATTAAAAATTAAAAATTACAAATTACAAATTAAAAATTAAAAATTAAAAATTAAAAATTAAAAATTAAAAATTAAAAATTAAAAATTAAAAATTAAAAATTAAAAATTAAAAATTAAAAATTAAAAATTAAAAATTAAAAATTAAAAATTAAAAATTAAAAATTAAAAATTAAAAAATTAAAATTAAAATTAAAAAAAAAATTTAAAAATCAAAAATTAAAAATATAAATTTGCCTTTTTATACCCTATACCACTATGTGGTTTGGGTATAATGACTTTGTGCTGCTGTTTGTAACTACCAAAAATATTTGACCTACACCCATCTTTAATTATACCGATCGAATCAGAATCACTATCTGATCCGATTTAACAATGTCCGTCCGTCCGTCCGTCCGTCCGTCCGTCTGTGTGTCCATGTAAAGCTTGTAATCAAACTGCAGGTCGCAAATATGAATATATTTTGATGAAATTTGGTACATAAGCTTTTATCGGCCATAGTATTAACGCTATTGAAATTGGTGAGAATCGGTCCATGTTCAGACCTAGCCCCCATACAAATGACCCCTATGAAATCGACTTAAATTGCCATTAGATCCAAATTACCATATAAATCTTTGTCACATTGGGTTTGTATGTGTTTATTACATCTATTAATCAGTAGTCCAAAAATGATCCCTTTGGGACAACTCTCAGTCATAGGCCCCATATAGAGCAGCTTCCCGATCTTCACTTAAATGTATCAAAAACCAAAAATATTGCACTGATTCTTCTCAAATTTTGTTTGTATATATTTTTGCAAAATACAAGAGACCTTACCAAACATGGTCAGGATCGGTCCATTTTTGGGCCTAGTCCCCATATAGATATAGCATCCAATATGAACTTTTTCATATCTGCAGCCAAAAAAATTAATAACAATCCCACTCAAATTTGGTTTATGCTTATTTTTTATATGCAGTTAGTTGGGCCTGAGAGATGGGGTCTCTAAGCGCATGGTATAGGGTATCGTATAGTCGGTCTAGACCGACTATAATTTTCTTACTTGTTTAATATTAATATCTGGAAGTTTTGAGCCAAGAATCAGTTCAATTTTTTTTAATTATCGTATGACTTGTAAAGTCTCAAAACATTCTTATAGATATCAAACTTTGGGTGTTTAAAAGCCTGCTGCGTTAAATAATGAATTTCATTGGTGTTCTACTCTAGTAAAAGAAAACAAGTAAGAAAATTATACTTGGTCTAGACCAGTTACGTGATACCTTGAAATTAAAAATTAAAAATTAAAAATTAAAAATTAAAAATTAAAAATTAATAATTAAAAATTAAAAATTAAAAATTAAAAATTAAAAATTAAAAATTAAAAATTAAAAATTAAAAATTAAAAATTAAAAATTAAAAATTAAAAATTAAAAATTAAAAATTAAAAATTAAAAATTAAAAATTAAAAATTAAAAATTAAAAATTAAAAATTAAAAATTAAAAATTAAAAATTAAAAATTAAAAATTAAAAATTAAAAATTAAAAATTAAAAATTAAAAATTAAAAATTAAAAATTAAAAATTAAAAATTAAAAATTAAAAATAAAAAATTAAAAATTAAAAACTAAAAATTAAAAATTAAAAATTAAAAATTAAAAATTAAAAATTAAAAATTAAAAATTAAAAATTAAAAATTAAAAATTAAAAACTAAAAACTAAAAATTAAAAATTAAAAATTAAAAATAAAAAATTAAAAATTAAAAATTAAAAATTAAAAATTAAAAATTAAAAATTAAAAATTAAAAATTAAAAATTAAAAATTAAAAATTAAAAATTAAAAATTAAAAATTAAAAATTAAAAATTAAAAATTAAAAATTAAAAATTAAAAATTAAAAATTAAAAATTAAAAATTAAAAATTAAAAATTAAAAATTAAAAATTAAAAATTAAAACTTAAAAATTAAAAATTAAAAATTAAAAATTAAAAATTAAAAATTAAAAATTAAAAATTAAAAATTAAAAATTAAAAATTGAAAATTAAAAATTAAAAATTAAAAATTAAAAATTAAAAATTAAAAATTAAAAATTAAAAATTAAAAATTAAAAATTAAAAATTAAAAATTAAAAATTAAAAATTAAAAATTAAAAATTAAAAATTATAAATTAAAAATTAAAAATTAAAAAAAAAATTTGAAAATCAAAAATTAAAAATTTAAATTTGCCTTTTTTAATATTAATATCTGGAAATTTTGAGCCAAGAATCAGTTCAATTTTTTTTAATTATCGTATGACTTGTAAAGTCTCAAAACAGTCTAAAAATTAAAAATTAAAAATATAAAATTAAATATTTAAAATTAAATATTTAAAATTAAAAACTAAAAATTAAAAATATAAAATTAAATATTTAAAATTAAATATTTAAAATTAAAAACTAAAAATTAAAAATTAAAAATTAAAAATTAAAAATTAAAAATTAAAAATTAAAAATTAAAAATTGAAAATTAAAAATTAAAAAATAAAAATTAAAAATTAAAAATCCAAAATTAAAAATTAAAAATTAAAAATTAAAAATTAAAAATTAAAAATTAAAAATTAAAAATTAAAAATTAAAAATTAAAAATTAAAAATTAAAAATTAAAAATTAAAAATTAAAAATTAAAAATTAAAAATTAAAAATTAAAAATTAAAAATTAAAAATTAAAAATTAAAAATTAAAAATTAAAAATTAAAAATTAAAAATTAAAAATTAAAAATTAAAAATTAAAAATTAAAAATTAAAAATTAAAAATTAAAAATTAAAAATTAAAAATTAAAAATTAAAAATTAAAAATTAAAAATTAAAAATTAAAAATTAAAAATTAAAAATTAAAAATTAAAAATTAAAAATTAAAAATTAAAAATTAAAAATTAAAAATTAAAAATTAAAAATTAAAAATTAAAAATTAAAAATTAAAAATTAAAAATTAAAAATTAAAAATTAAAAATTAAAAATTAAAAATTAAAAATTAAAAATTAAAAATTAAAAATTAAAAATTAAAAATTAAAAATTAAAAATTAAAAATTAAAAATTAAAAATTAAAAATTAAAAATTAAAAATTAAAAATTAAAAATTAAAAATTAAAAATTAAAAATTAAAAATTAAAAATTAAAAATTAAAAATTAAAAATTAAAAATTAAAAATTAAAAATTAAAAATTAAAAATTAAAAATTAAAAATTAAAAATTAAAAATTAAATATTAAAAATTAAAAAATTAAAAATTAAAAATTAAAAAAAAAATTTAAAAATCTAAAGTTAAAAATTTAAATTTACCTTTTTATACCCTATACCACTATGTGGTTTGGGTATAATGACTTTGTGCTGCTGTTTGTAACTACCAAAAATATTTGACCTAGACCCATCTTTAATTATACCGATCGAATCAGAATCACTATCTGATCCGATTTAACAATGTCCGTCCGTCCGTCCGTCTGTGTGTCCATGTAAAGCTTGTAATCAAACTGCAGGTCGCAAATATGAATATATTTTGATGAAATTTGGTACATAAGCTTTTATCGGCCATAGTATGAACGCTGTTGAAATTGGTGAGAATCGGTCCATGTTCAGACCCAGCCCCCATACAAATGACCCTATGAAATCGACTTAAATTGCCATTAGATCCAAATTACCATATAAATCTTAGTCACATTGGGTTTGTATGTGTTTATTACATCTACTGATCAGTAGTCCAAAAATGATCCCTATGGGACAACTCTCAGTCATAGGCCCCATATAGAGCTGCTTCCCGATCTTCACTTAAATCTATCAAAAAACAAAAATATTGCACTGATTCTTCTCAAATTTTGTTTGTATATATTTTTGCAAAATATAAGAGACCTTACCAAACATGGTCAGGATCGGTCCATTTTTGGGCCTAGTATCCATGTAGATATAGCATCCAATATGAACTTTTTCATATCTGCAGCCAAAAAAATTAATAACAATCCCACTCAAATTTGGTTTATGCTTATTTTTGATATGCAGTTAGTTGGGCCTGAGAGATAGGGTCTCTAAGCGCATGGTATAGGGTATCGTATAGTCGGTCTAGACCGACTATAATTTTCTTACTTGTTTAATATTAAAATCTGGAAAGTTTGAGCCAAGAATCAGTTCAATTTTTTTTTAATTATCGTATGACTTGTAAAGTCTCAAAACATTCTTATAGATATCAAACTTTGGGTGTTATAACGCCTGCTGCGTTAAATAATGAATTTCATTGGTGTTCTACTCTAGTAAAAGAAAACAAGTAAGAAAATTATAGTTGGTCTAGACCAATTACGTGATACCTTGTACCATGGTTTACAGACCCTATCTCTTCGGTCGAACTAATTTTAAAAGAAAAAAATTAGGATTCGAAACAAAATAAATAGAAAATGGCAATATATAAAAACGTATATAGGAAAAAATGGAAGAATTATTGGAGGATAGAAATACTTGCCGCAAACTGAGGACGAAACCTACCATTAAACTTCAGAAGGAAAACAACAACATAGTTTTGAAATTACACAAAAACAATTACATTGACACATGGCAAAAGAAACAGCTCCTTTGCCCAGCAGCTATATACGGATTACCTAAAATTCATAAACAGGATATCCCACTTAGGCCCATAGTTTCATGAGTACAAGTCCCATGCTATAGATTGTCCAAACATATAGGACAAATCTTGAAGAATATTACTTCTGACGATTACAACATAAAAACACAATAAACCTGAAAAAACAATTAAAAGATTTAAAACTAGATAAAACGGAGATATTTGTTTCACTTGATGTCATATCTCTTTTTACGAACATCATAAAAGATCACACGATCATAAAAGATCACACGAAAATACCCAAATCTACGTTTCTTAAAATACTTCGGTTTTGCCTAAGTGATAATAATTATTATGCTTATGATGAGAAAATTTATAACCAAATCTTTGGAATGCCAATGGGCAACCCACTTTCTCCAACTATAGCGGATATAGTATTAGATAACTTACTGGACGAAGCTCTTAAAGAATTAGAAACTAAAAATATACGCCTTAAATACATAACCAAATATACAATTGATTTGCCATTCCTGGACACAAAATTATATAGACAAGATTACCGAATAATATTTGATTGGTACACGAATGACACTGCATCTGGTAGAATTATGAATTTCAATTCAACACAACCTAGAAGCCAAATAATAAATATAGCAATAAAACTTTATACACAGAGTTTTAAGCATCAGCGATCAACAATTTCACAATACAAACATCCACAAAATCACAAAAACATTAACGGAAAACAGTTTTTCCTAAACAACTAATTTATTCATTGATAAATGAAACCCAAAACAAAATAAAAAATTATAATATTGAAAATAAAAACTCTAACAACACACAAGATAAACATTTTTACAGTGTACGGTATGTTCCTGGCTTGAGAGACTCAAAGAATATAAGAAACACAATAGAAAACAAAAACATCAACTACGCATACAAACCAAACACAACACTTAGTACAATTTTCTCAAACATTAAAGCACCCATCGACAAACAACAACAAAATAACATAGTGTACGAAATCAGATGTAAAGGGGATACCGACCACAGCTGTGATTTAATTTATATTGGTACAACCAAACGCACGCTAGAGACGAGAATGGGAGAACACAAAAACGACATTGCCAAACAACAATTTGCAACAGCTTTGGCGCAACACGACAGGTCACATAGCTGACTTTGAAAAAGTAGAAATTTTAGATAGAGAAAACATTGAAAAGAAAAGGTACACCATAGAGAGTTTACGAATCCAACAGAAAAAGGAATATACGATGAATTTAAAACAGGATACTGACAAAATTAATGCTAGTTACAGGGTTGCAATACAATAACTTTACTGTGATATTATTTTAAGCTGAGTACTTGTTATTAATTTATGTTCAATGTAATTTTTTTTTTTTTTATGTTGTATGTAAATTAAATTCATTTTTAAATGTGATTGAAATGTGTTACTGTAAGTTATTGTTATATATATATATATATAATATATATAGTGTAATTTAAAATTGTTAAAATTGTGATGTTTTTTATAATTAAATAGAATTTCCTTGAAAAAGTCAACAAAGAATTGACGAAACGTCGGAAAGAAATGTAGTTTAAATGCAGTTTTATATACATTACAAATCTTAGGCCGTATTAGCTTATTTTGAAATAAAAGAAAGTCACTTCACCTTAGAAATTATTGCAGCGACCAAAAAAGTTCCGATGCTGTCGGGGTCGAAGAACCAACAAAAAATTCCAAAAGAAATTTATTAAATCGCAATGAAAGGGGGATGATATGCAACCTTGAACGGAAAATTATAAAAAATCCAATAGGAAAACAAAACATGATGAGAGTCGGTTTTTTTTCGTAAAATATTAAAGTGAACGAATTTTTTTTTCAATATAATGCGTAAATTCCAAAAAAAAATTGTGTATCAAATTAAACGCGCATATAGGGCCAAAACTAAATTATTTTTTTCCCCGAAATAACAACGAATGCAAAAATTACGACAAAATAAGTTTCGTTATATATAAAAAAATCTTAACAAAAAGGTATAGTAATAAAGGTAGACTCCTCTAGGTGTCCGCTTCAAAATGAGTTAAGGTGACCATCCAAACTTAAACAGTTACAACTAACTAGTCTTAAATAGTTAACTTACTATTTTACATTTACTTAATAAATTTAAAATAGTTTCAACGTTTATTTCATGATTTTGTTACAATTCAATTAATAAATTTATCTGATGGTTCTATTTGTTTGCACTTTTTACCTGCAGTTGCAGACATTGTGAAAAATGTATTTTCAGTTGTTCCCATAAATGTCAGAAATATATGTCAACTTCCTATACACTCGGAGTTACAATTTTAGTTGTATATAAAATTTTAAATTTGGAAATATAAAAATTGATCTACAATATAGTAAAAATGTGCAATTATAGTTAACTTTTTTGTTCATCGATCTATCAATTATTTAAAAAAATTTAATATCTGGCAAATACTGTTTAAACGCAAGCGAAATATATCACGAGTGAACGCAAGAAATACTTTGTCCCACAAAGCCCTCTTTAATTTATATACCATAATGTCCTCTGGTTGACAAAACTAATTATATAATAACGAGGATGATGTACCGAAGAATAGACAGAAAGTCTGAGTTGAACATCATAAAGAAATAGAAATTAAAACAGGGGTTGCATTTGATTCAACTTAAATAAAATAAGACAGAAAATAATATGTCTTTGATTTTCAAGAATAACCGCGTATGTCATACAATCATAATGTTCAGGGGAGCCAAAAAACGTTATATTTGAAATTATGGGCTCGATATAAAGATTTTAGAGCTTTTTATTTAACAGTCCTGTAGATATGGACAATAAATACTTTATATAAAATTTTTAGTCAAAAATCTTCAGTAGAGTTGTCAGGAGTTGTTATATACTTATAAAAAAGGGTTGAGATATAATGCAATTAATCGTTACAGGTACATTTACATAGGTATCTTTCAAAAACATTAATAGTCTGAATTAGAGTTATATAATTTAAATACCTGACAAAATGGGAATCAATTTAAATAACAGGTAAATTGTAAAAAAAAACTATTGCGACATAGCCCTTTAAGATATGAGCAGGTAAGCTTCACCTTTTAAAAGGGGTTAGGGTGTGGGTTTTTATGCTTCTAAAAGTGGTAATAAAAGATAAAGAAAGATCTCGAAGGCGCAAGCTGGAGAATATCAATGAAGAAATTTCTCAAAGAATTATTAAGGATTCATTTTTGCACCAAATTCAACCAACCCAAAATAAAGAAAATAAAATTGAAATAATTGAAAAAATAGTAGAAGCGAGGCGCACAAAGAGGATTTTGAAAAGCATTCCTACACCAATTGAAGATAAGAAATTTACGCCGGAAGAAGCGTTCGCCCTATTTTTAGATTTGAAATTGACCAAAAATCAATATAAGGAATTGCGGAGGCGAACCAATGAAATGAATTGTGGGATTTTTCCAGAGTATCGAGATTTAGTTTCTGCCAAAAAAGAATGCTTACCTTCACAATCTGCTATTAGTGTCACTTCAACATCAGCAGAAATAAAATTGCAAGATCTCCTTGAACATACTGCAGAACGATTGCTAAATACGCTTGATACTGATCATTTAAAAGAATTTGGTAATGGCAGCATTACTTTAATTTCTAAATGGGGATGTGATGGATCCTCTGGTCAGAAACAATACAAGCAATTTAATGCCGAAAATTCATCAGATGCTAATTAATTTATGGTATCTTTCGTTCCATTGCGCTTAACAAAAAGGTATAGCGTCTTAGAGCCGTCAACTAGTAGAGCAACAGAAATTGATATATGGAAAAATGAAATTCCTTCTTCAACAAAGTATTGCAGACTAATAAAATTTGTATTCAAAAAGGAAACCAAAGATGTCATAACTGAAGAAGTTCAAAAAATAAAAGATCAAATTAAGGAACTTCAACCAGTAATATTTAAATTTGATGACCAAGACATTGAAGTACATTTTAAAATGTGTCTTACAATGATTGATGGAAAAGTTGCACAAGCTTTAACTGGAACAAACTCAACGTCAAGCTGCATTATATGCCAAAAGACATCAAGTCAATTAAGCCAACCCCCACCAGAAGACGATAGTTTTAAGGAAGCCTACGAATTTGGAATATCCCCTCTACATGCTACAATATGTTTCATGGAGCATATTCTTAAATTAGGTTATGATTTGGAATTTGGTCCGTTAGGCGAAACAGTGAGAAAAAACAAAGAAAATGAAGAAAAAAGAAAGCAAAAAAAAAAAACAAATTCAACAAAAATATCTACAGCTAGGCCTCGTAATCGACCAACCAAAACAAGGGGAAGGAAACACAAATGATGGAAATACTGCAAGGAGATTTTTTTCCGATCCGGAAACTGCAGCATCTATCACAGGTGTAGATCATGAATTAATAAGACATAAGACAAATCATATTACAAGTTCTAGCATGCAGCAGAAAGATAAATGCAAAAAAATTTGGAGAGTACGCCAATAAAACAGCTATACTTTATAATGAAAAATACTCTTGGAGATATATGCCATCCACATTTCATAAAATTGTATACCATGGGGAACAAATAATTCAAAATAATATGCTACCAATAGGAGATCTATCTGAAGAAGTGCAAGAAAAAAGGAACAAAAACTACAAATTCTTTCGCGAGCACAACACAAGGAAAATGTCCAGATATTGTACTAATGAAGACCTTATCACTATTTTGTTGTGCACTTCAGATCCATATATGTCCAACATGTAAAGAGCGTTAAAAATTAATATATTTGGCATCGTTAACTCAAAACTGACAAAAATGGACATAGGCGGTTATTCCAGAAAACCACAGATATTTCGGTTAAACGATGTTGTCTTCTTATTATTATTTATTTGTATTTATTAAGTGTAAAGTAGATTAACAATTAATAAGAAAGATGTAGGAGCTGGCTGAATAGCACTTCCACCTAGCGCTACTTCTTTTATTAATAATTTTTTTTGAGAAATCTGTTTTTCGTTTATTTTCTCACTCTTCCAAGTTCATTGTATATGAAAATAATATTGTTTTCAGGCCTCTCGTGATTTTTAAAATCCTTTCAGTGAAAGGCTCGCCATTTAAAAAAAAAAGTTAAATTCAACCTTAAACACTTTGTGTAATTTCTTTCGGATAAAATTAATTTTAGAATCTTTATCATTGCGACATTTCCAACAACACTGCAGTTTATGTCATTAAAGTTTAGGAGTCGCTACCGAATCTTGAAGTTACTCGTATTTGCGTATTCAGATGAAAAAAAAATGTTTTGCTATTTACATCATTATTGCATGAACATTTGAAAATAAAATGAAAAAAGGTGTTTTTCAGACTCATTATTCGAGTCGAATTATAAATTTTTGTCGTTCCGTCCGTCTTCTTGTAAATTTAATATTTTGGCAGGTATGAGTTTCAAATATATCTCAAGACAACTCCACCAAAAATTTAAAGGAGTCTATATATATATATATTACTAGGGTTGGTCAAATTGTAGTGGGCGGAAAAAATGTCCATGGGTTCATCGCGATTCTGCTACTATGGGCCATAACAAGTTTATTTGCCCAAGGAACCATACCTCTAAAATCATTTTCGAGCCTGCCAAATTTCGATGAAGATATTTTTATGATATTTTCCATAAAACTCATTAAAATTTAAAAAAAATTGTTGAAAATGTGTACACCGGGGGTTTTTTGGGTCGGGAAATCCATACGACCTATATCGATTTCATTCAATTTAAGTCAAAAAATTCGTTTTTTATATTTGTTCATTCAAAGAATTAATAAAAAAACGATTTTTTTACTTAAGTTAAATGAAATCGATATAGGTCGTATATGGGTACCCCACATAATTTTCAGCGCCGAAACGGCCGTAAAATGTAGTGATAATCCCATTTATCTAGATAATATGTTGGAGAAACTATATATATATATATATATATTGTATATTCGCACTGGAAAGAGGTGACGAAATATTTGATATAATAACCCATGGGAAATTAAAAGAAAAATTTAGCAAGATTAAAAATAATAATGACGTCAAAATTATGTTATATACCAATCCTCAGAATATCACAAATAACGAAGAGAAAATGAAATTAATAAAATTATATCATAACATGCGGAGGTCATTTCGGAATAAGAAAGACCATATTGAATCTTAAACGGAAATATATATGGAAAAATATGTACAATATGGTAAGAAAGTATGTTTCAAATTGTGATCTTTGTCAGAGGAACAAACAGATAAGGCACACAAAAGAATCGTTCAATGTTACATCTTTTAACAAAATGCAAACATTTTTTTTATTAACAATTAAACAAAATTTTATTAGACACACTTATACTAAATCAAATTGCACATTTTTTTTATTTTCATAAAGCAATTAAACAAAATTTCATAGCACGAAAATTAACAAGAATAAAAAGCAAAAAAAAAAAGAAAAAAAGTACCAGATCAAATTACAGAATTTTTTTTTTGACAAAAATTCACACACCAAAAGCAATTAAACAAAATTTTATAATAACTAATTAACCATATAAAACAAACAAAAATGAATCATATTGTATTAAAAAAAAAGAAAAACAATTCAACTCAAAAACACCGCACAATGCTTTAAAAATCATACAGCTCGTATTACATACAGAGGTATGATTTTTTTGGAATTGGGGTGTAATGTATATATGACGTAGAGTACAAGCGAATAACAAATGTAAACAACATGCATACATACTATGTTTTATTTCTGGGTATTGCTCAATTCAACAGCACGAGCCATACGTACTAACTAGGTTAGTCAATGTACTTTGGAATTCAACGGCGCTTGCATTTTTGTTAACAACAACTGAAATGAGAGTGAAGTTTAAGACCTCTAGTAATGACGAACGTACGATGAGCGTAGCCACACCCTAATGAACAAAATATGAATAATTGTATTAATATTAAGACAACTCTTTTAGTTATATATATTATTAAGGGAATTGTAGCACATTCTCTTTAATGCTAGATTCATATAATTCTTCTCATAAACTATTTATAAGCAGCGCCAAATTGTAAAATATAGCAATTTTATTTTAAACTTAAAACTGCGATTTTTAATAAGTTTGCATACCACCACCATAACTGCTTTAAATATGGGAAAGTCAAAGATTCGTCGATATCTACTAAAATGCACGAAAACGCCGCCCTGGCGGCTGTTAAAAATAAAAATAAATGTGAAAATAATGTGAAAAACCCCGGTATACACATTTTCAATAATTTTTTTTTACATTTGAATGAGTGTTATTGAAAATATCATGAAAATATCTTCGTCGAAATTTTGGCAGGCTCGGAAATGGTTTTAGAAGTATGGTTCCTTGGGCAAATATACTTGTTATGGCCCATAGTACCAGAAAGGCGATGAACCCATGGAGTAAAAATAATAGACCCAGCCTAATATATATACATATATTGACCTAGCTTCCATTAAAGTGCCGCCTCCCCTGAAGAACTAAAAATGTTCTATTCTGATAAAAACAAGACATCATTTCTTCAGGCCGAACAGGATCGGCAGGTGCGTCGGCAGTTTTTAAAAGGAAAGAGAAATTGTGAGAATTTTGCTCGTACTGCAATTCATTTTGTTTTATGTTTGCGTAATTATTTTTACATTGCATTTTGTTTTTTGATTTAGTCGTTGTTATAAAAATTCATAGTGGCCAAAAATAAATTATAAATTTGAAACAAAAAGTGAAAAGTTGCATTAAAATGTTGAGGAGACGGTATTGAAATAATTTTTATGTTGTAAGTTCAATATTTGGACTGAACAAAGATGTAGCACCGGAAATGCAGGAAGCTTTCAGCAATATTACTTCGGAAGAATTTCCGGACGCCAAATATGCAGAAACTGCGAATATTAATTCAGTCCAAAAATAGTGGTGAAAGAAGGGAAAATACCAAACTTTAAGACGCGGTAGCGACCCCTAAACCGTAATGAAAAAATTTAAAAAATCATGTGATACTTTTTCTTAATATATATTCAGGGAACCCTAAAAATAATCCAACTTTTATATTTATGAACACCCCTAATGATATGTAAGTATATTAAAATACACATGTATAGAGGATCAGCTCAGTAAGAATACATATGTAGTCGTCTTATGAAAAAATATACTCACAATATTTATATTTTTCTATCAGACTACATACAAATTCCAATTCAATGTTTTATACAACAATATCGTGTTATAAGTAACGGAGACCGTGTTATACAAAACTTTTCCGTAATATGTCTTTCGTTTTAGAGTAAAGATGTGTTGTAGGAAAACGTGTTATAGGAAGGAAATCTGTTAATCCAATCAAGAAATATGCAAGTGTCATATGGGCTTTCATAACTTTTAGGGAACTCATAAGATGTACTAAAGTTGTAAGTTGTAAATACAAGATGTCAAATAGTATATATGTGAACACCCTGTCTAAAAACTTCAAATAAAAGCAAAATATTTGTTCTTTTACACAAAAACCCGAATGTAATTATTTCCTTCCATATATATTTATTTCTACTATTTTTGCCACAATAGTTACAAGAAACGTAACAAAAATATATGGAGTAAACTACAAAAGCTTATTAGATAGTAAACAAACAACAGATGATCATATAGTACACCGCAAAGACTTACCTGCAAACATTATATAATTATAATTGTCCTATAATTATTTTGTATGGATAATAACAACAACAACAGCTGTTATACAATTTAAGCACATGCGACTCATACAACAGTTAGTTGCTTTAAAAAAAATTTTTTTTCATTTAGCCCTGTTATATTTTATACTTCAAAAGTACACTTTTTGAATGGCAGGGAACAGAAATATGGCTTTAGAAATAGAATTTTAGAATTTATTATATGAACTATTAAATTAACGAATTCATATAAATTAAATTGATGTCAATGCCAATTAAATTTTAGAGCATTACCATTACTTTTATTTAGGGCAACAATTTGTATTAATTATTTAAAATTTAATTATCAATAACAATACTTCTTTTGAAAAAAAATATAAGTGAACAAATTGTGAATTTCGCATGAGTCTGGAGTTGTCCAGCGTGTTACTTCGTATTACTTATTTTGAAAAGCATACTTTGAACGTTTAAAAAAAAATTTTTTTTACCAACTGTTTTTTTTTCAATTTTAAATGGTTTATTTTAGGAATTTTTTCTATTCGGCCATTCGAATTAGTTCTTCTAATGGTAGTCAAATTTCAATGCTAATCAAAACTTTACAAGTATGGTTATTTCACACTGAAAATATATATACTGTTTTTATCCATTTTAGATTGGAGAGGGGCCACGTAGATGTCCACGCTACTGGGCTGATGACGAAATTCAGTTTGACCATATTCTTGTCAAGTACATGCAAAGTGAGAGCTGTCCTTATTACACAAGAAGGGAGTTTAATGTAACCAATTGCAAAATAAATGACACTATAAAAGTGACGCAATTACAATACAATGGATGGCCAACTGTAGAAGGAGAAGTTCCAGAAGTCTGCCGCGGTATTATAGAATTGGTTGATCAAGCACTAAGTCATCATAACAAAGAGAAAAATGTGGGGTGCAAATATCCTCTTACTGTTCATTGCAGGTTCGATAATATATGAATTACTTTAATGAATTTCTTTTTATTGACAAATAATCTCAACAGTTTTGGAACAGATCGTAGCTCAATATTTGTTGCAATGTGCATATTGGTACAACAGTTACGCGCTGAAAAATGTATCGATATTTGCACGATTACTAGAAAAATTAGATCGCAAAGATCAAGGCTTATTGGCACATATGTATGTATAAAAAACTGTTTTGTTGTTCAGTGATCTCGAAAAATATTACAAAATATATCTCGAAATAAGGAAGCTCAATAAATAGTTTTCAGTGTTACTCCTATATATATATATATATGTAGTCGGGTTACATACCTGTTAAAAACATTAATATACAAACCATATCTTTAATCAATAAGACTCGTATTTATTTTGTAAATTTTTTGCGAGATGACTGTACTGACCCATAAAACTACCGTATGAATTAACTTTATTCTTTTCAGGCACAATACGAGTTCCTACATCGAGCTATCGTCAACTATGCAGATCTTCATAAATTATCTTCGGAATAAAAGATAAATCACATCATTTTGACGATATTACATATTTATATAAAAGCCATTTATCACGTATACAAACAAATTCTCTCTAAGTACTCATTAATTTTTGTATAAAAAGTCTCGAGTTAATTTTTGTAAGTTAAAATTACTTAATATAGTATTCTACTTAATTCGATGTACTGTAGTAATAATATATTAAGCAAATAACCAAAGGAAAATTAAGTCTAAAATTTTATATGTTTAACAAATAAAAATGTTTGATACAAAATCTACTAAAAAATTAAATTTAATTGATATTTATCAATATTTTATGAAATCTTTGAACTTATGTGATTGCGGATGGAAGAACGATGCATTCCAAGAAAAGATGCACACGTATCTTTAAAGAGCAGGTAGAATTCCAAAAAAAAAAAATGCGTTTCAAAACTGCTTCATGGTCTAATAAAATGCATATGTACTTTGTTATGGAAACCCGGATAAGGATTGGATCTTGGAATGCACGGATGGACACTGGCGTATTGCGCAATGAGTTTTCTTGCTTAAAATTTATTTTACATAATGTGGTGAAAATTTAGTTCTTGATAAATGACAAAATTTGCTGATATTCATTGCAGTATGAAAGTTTTAATATTAACTAATTTAATAACTTACATTTAATAATTTCAAATCCGGATTCTTGAAAACATAATTAAATAGAATACAAAAGGATAACCTACAATATAAGGTTTGTTAAAATATTTCAGGTTGTTAAATAGTCGGATCCCAACCGAACTACCTGTGGTCATAAGTGAACATAAAAATAATCATTAATCATCAGTGAGATTGTATTTTTTTAATTTAACAATTTAACCCTTAAATAGATGGTCTCTTCCTTTGTAACCATCTTTTTATATTTCTTGTGATGTACACTGTAGTTACTTTGCTGTGTGGTCGTCTGATCTACAGTTGGTTGTTTGTAGTGTTAGCACACTACACTTATTTTTGTATTTATTTTTATGTTTTTTTATTTTGAAACCTTTTATTTTAAGAACATCGCAATCACTTGTTTGTAAAATAACCAGAAAGCATGCATTTCGGTACATAACCTAAATGCATGCTGATCAGCAACTGCTCGGATCAAAAAGCAACCACCGAAATATGTTATCCCACACCCAAAAATAAAAGAAACGACAAAAACGACATTTATTCGATGAAACGTAAATTACTGAAGAAAGCATGAACTTAGGTACAGAACCCAACTTCATGCCAAGCAGCAACCACGAGGCTCACAAAATAAAAAACCGCAAAGTTTTTCCCTTTACCCGGAGGATTGATGCGACAAAAACGATGTTTATTCGTTGAAGAGTAAATTACTAATGTTTAAATGTTCTTGCTTAAATACTAAAATAAGTAAACTGTTGACAAAGGGGAAATATACAATATCGATGGAAAGATCAATGTGTGTCAAAACACATTATGTTCAAAACACTTCTGGTCAACATATGTTGGTTGCATACAAAGTGTGTGTGTGGCCAGTGCTCTTGACATAAATTATAATATAGCCTGTTGCATTTTAGCGTGACACACTAAACGTATAAACATAATACTTGATCTTCAATGAAATCGTATTGAAACAAGATATTCTTTTATAAATTGAATATATTTTATTATTGTACACTACACCACACTTTAGCCTTGATTAATATATATATTTTTGTGTTTATTAATAAATATATTTTATTAAAAGTTTGTGTTGTGTTAAGATCAGAATCAAGAGTGTGACTTTATTGATAATGCCTTTAGTTACAACCATAAAGTAACAATGTTTACTTAAAATCTAATTGATAGGGTGTTTCATTAGGCTGAAACCAGCTGACGGGACTGAGGGGACGGAGAGCGACGGATGTGGTACGGAGACCGAGTTAAGTGGGCTGGACACAGTCGGCTTGGCTGAGTAGGTGCCACCGACCGATGGTAGTAGACTCCGCCGCACCGACTCGGACATGGAGGGGGATGGGGAGTCGACCGTGAACGAGGACGGAAAGCGGTTTAAGACGGGATCTCCCAAACCGGGAGAAAAGGTTTTCGTTGAGCCGAAGCTGGTATTGACGAGAGTTAGGAGGAAGATTGCCGTTAAGACTGACGTTGGCTGCATGGGAAGTTTGGCCGGCAGTTTGGGTAGCCACCGTGCAGGCTTTGGGAGGAGTTCAACTCCGGTACCAGCAATCTCCACAGGTGTTCCCCTTTCTGGGCCCTGTGGTGCTCATTCTGCTATTAAGCAGATGAAGGCTATGACATCGGAGTTGAACGATATAGTTTTGGACGGTCGTGTAGAAGTCGAAACGCAGAGGCGGATCATCGATAAAAGAACTGTCGATGACTTGGTAGGGGACAACGAACGTCTGAGGGGTCGTTTGGACGTCCTAGATGCTGGGGCCGCTACGCCAAATGTTCGAGTATCTCGGCTGGATAAATCCTATCCTGTTCAGCCTCAGTCCGCGCCCCATAAAGCGCCAGTCGCACCTTCACCGAAACCAGTGGTCGGTAGTTGTGCGTAGTAAGACGGCAGCTAAATCTGATGATATTGTTAAGAAGGTAGTGAACGAAGTTGGTCCCACGCTCGGGGTCAAAGTTCATGCGGTTAAGGATGTTCGTAGTGGTGGGGCGGTCACTCGCATCCCCTCAGTCGCGGAGCGGGAAAGGATCGTCCGGAATCCTATATTTTCGGAACATGGACTGGAAGTGACTGTCAGCGATAGGGGGTACTAGGGTGGTCGTCCAGAAGGTTCACTCCGAGATCACCTCTGATAAATTCATTGGTGCTCTCTACGAACTGAACCTGAAGGAACGTATGACTCCAGAAGCCTTTAAGTAGGGGGTACGGCTCGTGAGTCGGCCGTGGAACGTGCGCGCTGGCGGAGCTGTCGACGTTGTTTTGGGGGGTGATGGCAAAACTATGGAAGCCCTTCTGAATGCCGGAGGCTGCTACGTTAAGTGGTTTAGGTTCCGCATGAGCCGTCATGAGCTTATCCCTATGGTTAGGGATTGTCACAGTAAAGGTGAAGTCTTTCATCGGTGCGGACAGACCGGTCACGTTGTTCATCGTTGTGAAAATCTGCCGCATTGTAGGAACTGTATGTTCAAGGGCTTGCCGTCGACTGTCCCACGTACAGCGTGTTGGTCGCGAGGGCTAGGGCAATACATTAAGATGTCTGACAATTATTCAATATAATTGCCAGGGCCCTTATGCGAAAGGATGGTTGCCATGAAGAGTGGGTTTGCCCTGGTTCAGGAACCTTACTCAACAGACGGTTGTGTAAGGGGCCTCCCTCATTTATGAGAGTATTTCCTTGTTCTAGGGTTAAGGCCGCTGTAATTGTCAACGATTCTGACGTAGAGTGTATGGTGGTATCTGCTGACGAACTGGGAGTATGTGTCTTGGTCGAGGGAAGATTTGGAAAAATCTTCCTGGTAAGCATATACTGTCTGTTCAGCGGCCCATTGGAGCCGTATATCTCGTATATGGATACGGTGCTACTACAAGCGAGTAGCAACCCGATTATTCTAGGTATGGACGCGAACGCATCTTCTCCCATGTGGTTCAGTAAGTCATCCAGGCGTTCGTCTGGATGTTAGAACCACCATCGGGGTGAGATGCAGAGTGACTGAATGGTTAATCGGGATATTGGTGCGTTAAATCAGCCCTCTGATCAATATACGTTTTCTGGTCCAAATGGAGTGAGTGATATTGATACGAAAGCCGTAAATGACGCGGTACTGCTGCGTTTTCGTAGCGACTGGACGTTAAGCACGATTGGGGGGTGAGTGATCATAATCCAATTCGGATTATGCTCCATTACTCACCAGCTCCTGTGGAGGTCTCCGCTGTGATGCGGTGGCGTAGACTCCCAACTAATTGGAATTACTACGCTTCGTGCATTAGGGAGGCGGCCTCTGGCCTCCCCAATGGGGATTTCAGGGGTCTGACTATAGGCAAGCTGAACGATTGGACAATCAACACCAATGGCGATGGGAGATGTTCTAGGGCAATCCCCGGAAGGGTTAAATGGGAGTTGAGAGCAATGCGGAGGGCCGTCCGGCAGCTCAGGAAGCGATTCCAGAGAGCCAGGCGGATCAATGCAGATGATGTGCTACCGCGTGCGACTAATTACGCAAGACAGCTACGTGCCTATAAGGACCGTATTGTGAAGGTGAAGGAGGATAACGTACGGGACAACAGGAACGATCCACGGGGTAGAGTATATAAGCTCTATAGATGTAGGGGCTAGCGGACCGATGTTTCTGGACTACGCGTTGGTAATGAATTATTGCCATCATGGGGGCATGCATACGCGTTCTGCTGGGCGAGTTCTTTCCAAGGGTGCAGGGTCCTATCCATCTTCCTTTTCAGGGGATGGTAGGAGTGTAGAGGACGCCTGGCAGCACGTTAAAACATACGTGGACAGAACAGAGGCAGGATATGTCCTTGGAATCTTTATTGATTTCAAGGGTGCGTTCGAGTTCCTGTTATGGGAAGGCGTTCTAGCGAGGCTACGCGAGGTCGGCTGCCAAGAGTTGGAGCTTTGGAAAAGCTACTCCTCTGGCAGGCAGGCTTGTGTCACTGGTGTGAACAAGTCCGTGTGCATTGAGGTGGCCAGAGGTTGTTCGCAGGGATCCATTTGCGGACCATTTATTTGGAATCTAATGATGGATCCTCTCTTGCTGAGGCCGATGGCTGCATACAATGTGTGCGCATATGCGGATGACTTGCTCGTCCTCATCGAAGGCCAGTCTCGTGCTGAGCTGGAGAGAAGGGGGAGGAAGCCATGCAAGTTGTCTGCGATTGGAGTAGACGAGTAGGTGTAGATATTGCAATGGACAAAACTGATGATGTTGCTGAAAGGCAAGTTATCGCTAACTCGACCTCCAACTGTTAGGTCCAATGGCGTTAGCCTAAGTATGCATCTGAGGCCAAGTACATGGGAATAATGCGTGAGCGTATGAACTTCTTGGTTCATCTCGAGCGTGTTAAGGCGAAGTTGACTGGTGTGGTGGGATGTGTCCGGCGTATTCTTATGAATTACTGGGGCCTCAGCAGGCGATCTAAGCAGACCATTTACCGTGGACTGTTTGTTGCTTGCGCAACATATGGTTCCTCGGTGTGGTCCAGCGTGGTCATGACTGCCAGAGGAAAGCTGAAAATCATGTCGTGTCAACGGGTAGTCTTGCTCGCTTGTGTGCCATGTCGTACGGTCTCCACGGAGGCCTTACGGGTGTTGGTAGTTGTTGTGTAAATAGGTATTTACAAAGTAACTATAAGTTTATAAGTATTCGGTCTTAATAGTATGGTACTCGCTAACTGACAATAAACTAGCAATGACATTCATTATAATATATAGAGAATCATAGAGTTAACATCTAATAAAATATAATAAATAGAAATATAAGCACACTAAAACAAACATTGGTTTTTTAATAAAGACACAACACAACATGGTGTGAGGTGTGTCAAATTAAATAAATATAGTCTATTTTAAATATTTAAATCGGAAAAAAATGAGCAAATCAGCCGAAGTTAAAATTGAGTTACCAGCAGAAAGTCCTGTTATGTCGTTTGCGTCAACAATTCCACCAATTAATTTAAAGTCTTCAAACTTGTCGTCTGAGTGGAAACAGTGGAGCAAACAATTTAAAATTTTCCTTCGGGCGTCAAACTTAGAAAGTCAAAGCGATAGCAGAAAAGTAGCTCTGCTGCTTCATCATCTTGGTCAAGGCGCTTTGGAAATATTCAACTCATTCAACGAAGATCTCGATAAAGTGGAGTATGAAACTCTGTTCAATCACTTTCAAACGTATTTTGTACCGAAGTCAAATATTGCAATGGAGCGCATAGGTTCTTTACACGTCGTCAAGGTCAGGATGAGTCCATAAGCGAATATATAGCAGTATTGAACATCCTAAGTCTGACATGTGATTTTGGTGCTTTGCGAGAAAGTCTTGTCAGAGATATCTTCATATGCGGTCTGTCTCAACAATATAATAATATAAAAGAAAAGTTTCTTTCAGAAGGGGCCATCCAGCTTCAAAAAGCAGTCGACATTGCTAAAAGTATGGAATTAGCAAAAGAAAATTTTCGCATGGTACAGTCTGCAACGGTAACTGAAGCAACAACAACAATAGCAAGTCTTAAGCAGCGCAATAAAGCGAATTCATCGTCAAATTCAAGGTCAGTAAAGTCAACAAAGCCGTCGCAGTCAACGCACAACAATGCAGCAACAACAAATTCTAACGTTTGCGGTAAATGTGGAGAAATACATAAAAGCAAGTGTCCAGCGCATGGCGTGAAGTGTCATTTTTGCAACCGACTTAATCACTATGCAAAAATGTGTTTCTTTAAGAAAAAAGAAGAACAAAGCAAGTATGTAAAAACTATAAGTAAAGAAGAGTCAGAATTTTTTATAGGCATTTTACGTAGTGTGAATACAAGTGAAGTAAATGAAAACGAAATCAAAGATAAGACAGTCAGTACTTGTAAACTTGAAATAAATCAAAGAAAAATTTGGAGTGTCGATGTGATTATTAAAAATAAGACTGTTTCTTTTCAAATAGATACAGGGGCTGAAGCCAACATTTTGTTTTTAACTACTTTTAAAAATTTAAATATTAACAAATATAACAGTAAAGTTACAAGCAATATTCTTACATTTTGCGGTGAAAAAGTTCCAATAATGGGAATATGTGATTTGACGTTGAATTTCAAAAAAGAAAAGCATCACGCACAGTTTCATATTGCAAATATGCAATGTAACAATATAATTGGTCTTGAGACTGCTTGAATCTTGTTCCAAAAATCAATACTATTAAATCGGAAAATTTAAGCGATCAATATTCTGAAGTTTTTGAAGGTTAAGGGCTTCTTAAAAATACGTGCTCGTTTAAAGTTGATGAAAATATTATACCGTCAGCAGACCCTCCGAGAAAAATTCCGTTTAAATTATATGAACCACTGAAAAAGGAACTCAAGAGAATGATTGATTTAAAAGTCATTGTACCAATTCAGGAACCAACTGAATGGGTAAACTCAATTGTCCTGGTTACAAAACCTAATGGTAGCCTTCGTATATGTCTTGACCCTCGAAATTTAAATAAGGCAATAGTGCGTCCAGTCTTTGCATTTCCAAATATTGACGAGTTAAAAACTAAATTAAAAGGTTCAAAAAATTTTAGTAGTCTTGACGCTAATTCTGGCTTTTGGATGGTACCACTAGATGAAAAATCATCGAAATTATGTACCTTCAATACACCTTTTGGTAGGTATAGATTTCTACGTCTACCTTTTGGTATAAATGCAGTACCCGAAATGTTCCATGGAGAAATGATAAGGTTATTTGGAGACATTTCAAATATTATAGTTTTCATGGATGATTTCTTAATTTACGCGTCGAGTATTGAAGAACATAATAAAACTTTAAAAATTGTCCTAGAAAGAGCTAAAAAAGTCGGTCTTAAATTTAATAAGGCTAAGTCAAAGTTCTATCAAAACGAAATAAAATTTATAGGTCATATTTTCAACTCAGAAGGCGTTAAAGCAGATAAAGAAAAAATAAAGTCAATTGCCAATTTACCTAAACCGTCGAATGTCACTGAACTACAAAGATTTATGGGTAATGTCAATTATGTCGGGTCTTTTATAAATAATTTGTCGTCAAAAAATAAAAATTTACGTGATTTACTGAAAAAAGATATCCAATGGCATTGGAATGAAAACCATGAAAAAGAATTTGAAAACCTTAAAAAGGAGTTAACAGAGATTCCCGTTTTAACTTATTTTGATAATAAAAAGAAAGTCACACTGTCAGTCGATGCATCGAAGTATGCAGTAGGTGCTACAATTTTGCATGAAAAGAATCCCATAGCCTATGCGTCAGCGTCGTTAACCAATTGTCAAGTTAATTATGCACAGATTGAGAAAGAACTCTTTGCAATTTTATTCGGGTGTGTAAAGTTTCACCAATATGTATATGGTTTAAAACTAACCGTTGAAACTGATCACAAACCCCTTGTGTCTCTTTTTAAAAAGCCACTTTACAAAATTCCACCTCGTCTACAACGTTTCATGTAAAGACTTCAATGCTACGATATAGAAGTTGTATATAAGCCGGGTAAATATCTTTTTATTGCGGATACGCTTTCTAGAGCAGCTTTAAAAGATAAACCTAACGTTGAAATTGAAGAAGATCTTAACTTACATTGTAATTTTTTAATGTCACAAATTGCTATTTCAGAAAATCGATTATCAGAAATTAAAAAAGAAACAGAAAATGACGAAGTTTTTAAAAAATTGGAATTTTATGTTCAGAATGGTTGGCCTGCTAATAGAAAGCAAATTCAAAAAGAAGTCTTACCATATTACAGTTTTAGAGAAGACATTTCAATTGTAAATGGTATTTTTTTGAAAAATAATAGTCATAATACCATCGTCTCTTAGAAAACAAGTCTTATCTTACATTCATGAAGGTCACATGGGTATTCAACGCTGTCAAAGTTTGGCTCGCGATACAGTTTTCTGGCCAAACATTGACAATCACATTTTAAACATGGTTTCAAGTTGTGAAGTCTGTCTAAAATATCAAAATGCTAACCCTAAACAAGAATTAATGAGTCATGAAGTCATTGAATTGCCCTGGTACAAACTAGGATGCGATTTATTCGAGTTTAATAAAAAATCTTATTTGCTGGTTGTCGACTACTATACAAAATATATTGAAATTGAAATTCTGAATAATGGTTCGTCAAGTGGTCATGTTACAACAAAGCTAAAATCTATTTTCGCCAGGCATGGCATTCCAGTTTTCATAATCTCAGATAATGGTCCGCCTTTTAATTCGAATGAATTCAAAAAATTTTGTAAAAATTGGGACATAACTCACAAGACGTCAAGTCCATATCTAGCTCGTTCTAATGGGCTCGCAGAAAGGTCAATCTAAACAATAAAAAATATACTCTCAAAATGCAGAGACTCAAATTCTGATCCATATACTGCTTTATTACATTATAGAACGACTCCTAAAAATAATATGCCAAGTCCAAGTGAATTACTTATGTCAAGAAAATTAAGAACTAAATTACCAGCAGTATCAATCAATTTAGAAAGTCAAATTGTTGACAAATCTTTATACAAAAAAGAAATTCAACGTCAGAACACTAAGTCCTCAAAGTATTACAATCGTACAGCTAAAAAGTTAAAACCTGTAAATGTAGGAGAAAAAGTAATGTATAAAAAATCACCTGCATCATTCTGGTTTCCAGGTATTATTCAAAAGCAATGTGAGGAACCAAGGTCATTTGTAGTAGAAGATGCAGATGGTTCGTTATACAGACGAAATAGGGAACATATACGCAAAATTCAAGATTCACAGTCAGAAGAAATTGTTAATGAAAATGTTAATGAAGTTGTTAATGAAAATGTGGATCTCGAAGTCCATGTTAACAATAATGAAAATTTGGAAACCTTGGATAATGTATATGTAACTCAAAAAGGAAGAAAAGTAGTACCACCAAACAGGCTAGAATACAATAAGTAAAATTATATATAAAAAAAATAAATAAATAAATAAATAAATAAAAATAAAGAAATTGCATTGAATTAAAATAGAACTAAGTGAAATGTATTAGGTATTAAAATGAAGCACCCTTATAAAAAAGGGAAGATGTTGTGTAAATAGGTATTTACAAAGTAACTATAAGTTTATAAGTATTCGGTCTTAATAGTATGGTACTCGCTAACTGATAATAAACTAGCAATGACATTCATTATAATATACAGAGAATCATAGAGTTAACATCTAATAAAATATAATAAATAGAAATATAAGCACACTAAAACAAACATTGGTTTTTTAATAAAGACACAACACAACAGTAGGTGTAGCCCCTCTTGACTTGGAGGTGATACGTAAAAGTGTTGCGTACAGGCTCAAGAGAGGACAGCCATTGTTGCAAGACGATTGGGTGACTAACGAAGACATTAGAGGGAAGAGCTGGACGGAGTGCAAGGCACTCTTAAACGAGTGTGTTGTCTCCAGGTGGCAAGATAGGTGGGACGGTAGTGACAATGGGCGTGTTACATACGTCTTTATTCGCGATGTGACGTTCGTGGCGAAGCGTCCAGATTTTTGTTTCAGGCTGAGTATGGGCTTCTTGCTTACGGGCCACGGGTCTCTTAATGCATTGTTGCATAGGAGAGCCTTGGCTAATAAGTCTGAGTGTGACTGTGGACCTTTTACCGAGGACTGGTTTCATATTTTGTGCATATGCACTTTTTACTCGGACATACGGGACCTAGATTCTCTAGGTGTCGTATTGACAGACGATGGTTGTGATGTCAGTGGTGTGCTTGCGAATGGTGAGAGAATGCGTTGTATGAATGTGGATTTACGCATGCGTGTGTACCCAAGACTTTCTAGAAGGGCTTAGTAGTGTACCTATACACTCACCCACAGGGTGAATGTCTGGGTGTGGGACTGAGACCTTCGAATGGCCACCAGTCCATAGCTGTTTGGAGCGGTACTGGTACCACGGAAAGTCAGATGCCCCTGGAATCATAGATTCCCGCTGACTTGCGGGTACGGCCCCTTGGGGAGTTTCGTGGTGGCTGTGGTTTATACCCAAAATCGCGGGGAGAGCATAGCTCGATGTGGAGTTGCATTCAACTGGGTGCTGTGACCCTATAACAGCAGAGGTGTGTAAGGTAGGCCTCGACTCCCCACCAAGGCGTGGGATTTGTTGCCCAAATGCACAAATCTTGAATTGGTACCGGAGTGTAGTTTACTACACAATGGGGCGGTGTTCAGAGCACCGCGATGTTATGTCAACGGGACAGGTACTCACGTAAAACACAAGAAACTTCTGCCACTTGAGATACTTGTACTGTTGCGCTTTCTTCCTTTTTGTCTGTCTTCGACATCTTTAAGTCGGTCCACAGTGGCTGAAATCATTTCTCACTGGCCAAAATCCTGTAACTTTTGATCCGATCAAAATATTTTAGTAATTTTTTTAACGGATAGATATTTAGTTGAACTTGACTCAGTTTTAATTTCATTAAAATTGATTTAGTACTTCTTAATAAATTCTAGGTCAAAGTTCGACTTTTGATTTTTTTAACTTTTAGCGTGAAATATGAGTTTTTTTTTTATTTTTTTATTTATTAAAAAATGTCATATTTGGATTTGGATATTTTTTGTAATGATAGGATTTTTCAAAAAATTTTTACATTAAAAAAAATAGTAAAATCAACTGGAAATTTTGCTATTGCTACTGAAAAATTAAAAATATGTTGCTGTCAAATTTGCAAATTTGTTTACACTCAAAGAATATTAACACTTAAAAAACGTTAGTAATATTATCTAAAAGTCTTGCTATTACTACAGAAAAAATTTATTATTGTTCGCTGTCAAATTTTTTAATATTAGCAAAATAAATATGCTCAGCATTAGCGCAATGATTCTGATTTTTTTAGTTTTGATAAGAAAATATGGGTTTTTATTTTTTGAATCTTTCTTATTTATTAAAACATTTCATACATCTGTGCGTAAATACTCATTTTAAAAATAAAAACTGCAATAGATTTTAATAGCATTTGTAACAATACTATGTTTTTCGTACTTAAATAACAATGAAAGGCAATTATAATTATTATTCATTTGATTCAAATATCGATTAAAAATATTCCATATTATGTTCTCTGTTATTTCTGTTCTTTAGTAGTTTTTTGACTTCTTCATATAAATCCCAATGTTCCACTTTCCATTTATTTCGAATACTGGAGATGAACGGATCTCACGTTGCCTATAATATATTAAATAGATATTCATTTGTGGCAATTTTTCTAGTATTGTGCTCTTCATAAAATCTGTAATCCTTATTCCTTTTTCCTGAGCCTCCACTGATAGATCTCCAACTGGCACCAAATAATATTTAATGACATCTTCTGCATGATAAAGGATTTTGTGAACTGTACATCAGTATTATCAAATGACTTTGTCGGTACTTAATTAGCTTGATGTTGCTTGGCATATGATGCAGCTGGATGCAGCATTCGTGTTAGTCAAAGCCTGGCCTACTTTTCCATCTATCTTTGTCAACATTAATTGTTACCTTACTTCAGTTTGCTCCCCATCTAACTGTAATTGTAGTAGCTTTAGTGTTGCAATTTGGGCATTGATGACACTAACTTCTTTGTTACGGCATCACGAGTCTCTTTTTTGAATTCAAATTTGATTGGCCTGCAGAATTTCGTAGAAGATGGTGTCTAATTTTTCCCAATACCCTTTGTTTGCGTTGTACTAGTCGAAGGCTCTGAATCTTCCAACATCTTTTTGCACCGTCTTTGTGTTCTTAAACATTTCTGTAAATAATATTTTTGATGATAGTGATGGCAACTATATTTGTGCTGAAGTCAACCTCTTATTCAATCATACCAGTTTTCAGCTTTCAAATCCTCTTATATGTATAATTCTTGTTTATAGATTTTACAAGAATCATATATAATAGAGCAAGTAGTATGTTTATGGAGTTTCTAACTCAGTTTTCCCAAACAAGTCATTGCATATAAGGTTTCCAACTTTTACCGCTAGATGCACTGCAGTATTAAGTGACGTATAGATGGAATTTACTCTATTTTGCAGATTCACAACCCTTTTTAATTTGGCATCGCTATTATTTATGTTAATTTTTACAAAATTACAATTGAAATATAGGTGGCAACACTACTAATCACGTTTATATATAAATATTTCAATTTTTTTAGTAAATCCACAAGCCTTTTTAGATCTGGCGTCGCTATTGATTATGTTAAGTTTTACAAAATTACACCTAGGTGATAGTGTTTTTTATATTTTATGTTTTTTATTTATTATTAGCTACAATATGTATTGTATAACAATACATGATACTTAATGTGAATATTTCACAGCTTATACCGTAGAAGGTGGGTGAAATATGTTAACGCACAGTAAATGTGAAAAAGCATTTTATTTATAATCTATATTCCAACTGTAATTTTATACCATTTTGAATATTCAAATGAAGAACTCGCTCAAATAATTTTTTAGTAGATTTTTTAAGAAAGTAAACAAAATCTAATAAGTTTTGTGCCATTTGAATTTTAAAACAAAATAATTCTGGAAAATTCAAATCTATTTTAATGTTTAGTATCGTAATTTAAATATCACTTTTCAGACTTTAATATTTATTTACTAAATTTGTTATTACATCATACCAAATCTTTATAGTTTTTTGTCAAATACATTTGTCTAATATACATCCGCTGTTTGTATAAATCTGTATGTCCGTTTACACATTTTTATATTTTTTTTTTATATTAAATTTTTATTTCAAAATATTTGAAATCATATTTCACATAATCAAATGTGCCCCGCATAAACACAATTAGGGTTAATTATGCTTATCATATTACATATGCTTATGTATAAAATACATCCGATATTTGTATAAATCTGTCTGTCTCTTTCCAGTGAAATAAAAAAATGCATTCTATCCAATAATTTTTATATGAATGGGACTGACAACACTATTGATCACTTTAATAATCATGTAGGACTTTTATGGGTTGCTATACATTTAAAGTTGAAAATAATTAGTTCTCATACTGCTTCAAATATTCATATATTTTGAGTAATATAAGTTTCTATTCAAACGATTATAATCATAAAAATAACACCGTAATTTTTTTAGAATTATCAGGACGTAATTAATATTGCACAAGGAATTAAGTGTGAATATATAAGAATAGATGACTTACCACACTATGAGAATTTAAAAGTTGTGAAATTTGAATGGAAAGATACAATTTATAATAGATGGTTTTATTTTCCACAAAGACTAATAAATCATTATTGATTCAAGATCCTTATTTAACAATGATGAATGAAAAGACTTTGACTTCTAACTTTAGAGGAAGAGAGACACTAAATGGGCTAGCAATATTTGATTTAAAATTTGATAAAAACAATATTTACTTTCATTTTATTTTTATGAAAACATATCACACACATAATTCAAAAGTGACTCAACTCAAAATTTTCATTTTTCGGGTTTATATGCTTAAACTATGCACAATAAACTTGTTTATCTATAATACAAATTTCAGTCTGTTTTGTTGTTGTTAACTGCTGCTAAAAAACAGCTATGTCTTGCTTTATGTTATGTCTTTCTTTATAATTTAATTGTTTCAATTGTCGATTTCTGAAAAATGAAAATTTTGAGTTGAGTCACTTTTGAATTATATGTGCGATATCATAATTTATTATTTTAATTTATTATTTTGTTTAAAGAGCTACTACAGAACTGTCAGGATTGTGATAAATCAAATAAATATATTTTCAGAATTAAACCAACGATTTCTTTATTTTTTAATTATTAAATGTACTGAGTTCTAAGCTCAAGTAACAATAAAGTCATTGTCCAAAATATGTTCAAGTACAAACATTTGCTGAAACGGCAAACTACAATGAAGTTTATGGCCCATACGTTGTGAAATGAGCTGTTCATGTGTAATCAATTGCCGATACAGCAAATGTATTGTGCAATACAAAATCACGCCATACACATGTATGTAAGTTAGGGCGACCCTTAATAAAACAAAGTGTTCAAACTCTCGGTCCCACCCCCGAGAAATATGCGAATTGCAAAAAAACTGAGATATAGAAAGTTTTGGGGCAATCAAAAAAAATTTAGAGGGCCCTCAACGCGACTGAAAATTTCGTTCTATAGTTTAATTTTTTCGACAAGTTGTTATATGAATCGATATCAGTACTATTATCTTCTCAGAAAGCTATATAACTTCAAAATCGAATGAAAACTCGCCAAGAAATAACAAATGCCCCAGTCCACTTTTGTGCCAAAAAACTCTAGGTCATGATATGTGATGAACATTTCTCCACTTTAACAAATTGATTAAAGCCATAATTTTTTTTGGTCTCTATACCTATAAGTACTCAGATATGAAGTATTGGTTTATTTCCACGTTGTTCACCTATTGCGAAATTAGACCAAAGATGGAAAATTTTTTTGATAAAATTTTGAAATCTCCTTTTTTAAGTTTTAAAAAAATTTCTTAAACAAAATTTCAAAAAATGAATGTGGCACTTTAAAGTCTTTTTAAATATATAATAGAGATTAACTGCGTGGATTTTTAAGTAAATTCCTTTACCAGAATTTTTTTTACAAAGAATTTTTTTGCGGATTTCGAGAAAATTTAGTTTTTTGTGAAATATTCAGTAAATGTACTCTTACTAAATACTTTGTACCAACAATTTATCAGTTTTCTACTTTTAAATGTTATATTTTATCCTTATAGCCTAGGGTTTCTGAAAAAAATAATATGACCCCATTAACCCCTTTAGGACTTGTGATCGCATATGACCCCATGCTAATGAAAGACAATTTATTTTAAAAAATCAAATATTTTGGAAGTGCTGCTGAATTTTTTGATCTGACGCTTAAAATATAATAACCAAGTCTGCAGGTCTTCCGTGCTAAAAATTTGGAATATATCGAACAACGTTAACCCATTCCTTGCGAGGCCAAACTTTGAATTTTGGCATATTTAAATAAATTAATTGTTCTAGTAAACTAGATGAAACCCTTCCTATGGGTTGGGAAAGAAAATTGTGTTGAATAGAAGATTTTAGAAAACCAAAATTGAAGAGCGTAGAGGAGAAACACATGACAAATTGATCAGATTGGGTATGAAGGTATGAAGAAAAATTGTACAAACCTTAATTAACGACAGACTATCAATATGACAATTGAGTCGTTCAGTGGATGAAGGGAATGAGTCCAAAAATTTTAAATGGAAAAAACGACAGAACAGTTGACGTTGACTTTAAAACTAGTTGTTACAACAAAACTCAAAACTAAAATAGCAAAATTAATTATTAGGACTCCTTTTACAATTTGTAAATATATAATGTTAGTATGTAAGTGTATGTGTTCACAAAACCTGTTAATATGATACAAATACGTTTTTATTGTTAAGAGTTTCAGTGGAAAAAGGGAGTAAGTGCACCAAATTTTTTGTTGTTAAAATCGATAGCGTAAAAATGCAAATTAATTATGTTTTGACTTTGACCAAACAAGATGCGATTTCTTGCGAGCCTCTTGATCCCTCAGTTTCTGGCCAAACAAACATGTCTCTAGCATTGTTTTGAAACTCATGATGTGGTTAACTTGGGAAAAGCTAAGGCTTTTTGCAAATCGAAACAAAACACATAAGTTCTTTCGGAAGCAGTTAGCTTATCCGCTGTCATTTGGCTTCGGGCTGTTTGTGCTTTTAATAAGTGGCACTCCTTTTCTTGTATTGAGATAATATTGTCAACCGATGACTTAATTCTCATTTCTAGTAAATCGCACATTTGACAAGTATCTTTGGATGGGTGTTTCAAATGGAAGTTGAATTTCGTAGAAAAAATATGGTAGTAAAATTTTTATTTTACAGTTTCAAGACTGTCCAACATAAAGGTCGTACATTTTTCTTATGTTTAAGTTGGAATTTAAATACTTGCGCTGCGGATTATGCGATCTGCTGTAATGGCTAGTATAAGCCGGAAATGATTTTATATGATTAATGATGGGTGTGTCATCAATTTTACTATTTCGAATGTGTTTTCACCGCTGGTCTATTAATTCCGAAACCTGAATTTTTTTACTGCAATTAAAAAGTCGTTTGTTGCTTATGTGGTATGTGTCCAACAAATACTACAGGAAAGTCGCCTTGGTCTGGTATTCGAATAGAATACGAAAAAGTACGAAATCTCGGCTTTGGATTATCATTTCTTGGACGCTGTCTTTCAACTATTTTCGACGCAACGCAACCTCTAATAAAAATATTTTGTTGTGTATGGGAGTTTAAGTTAAAAAAGGATGTAAACGCTGCTTTTCTTTGTTCAACTGTACAACTTTGTTCAACAAACTGCATCCGAAAATGTTTTTGCTGATACAATAGAGCCTGAGCTATTTGTGTATTGAAAACCGTTGATTCGATGAAACTTTCTTAAATTTTTTCGCCATTCAATACTATTTCGTCGTCGCTTTTGCCCAACTGAGATCGTTGCCAGTTCATCATCATTATTTGACGATGAATCCGAAGATATAATTCTTGTCACTCGCCTTTTTGAGACAAAGCCAACTGATGAACAATCGGAATCACCACTTTCGACATTGACTTCATTGTTGTTGTTTTCGTCCATTCTTGGATTACAGTTACGCTTCCGATTGCTGCTCTCATGCAGCAATCAACTAAGTACAACAACAATTTAAAGAACACAAAAAATTGGCAGGTAGCGAAAGCTCGAAGAGAGGCTAGAAATAGAAACAAATAAGAGTGATTAAAAGCAAAGTTAACTACTGATTAATGCAGTATAAATGCAAGCGTGGACTTATTCCCTTTTTCCACTGAAAATAAAAATTTTGTGTTTCGTACAAAAAAATGTTTTGTCTCTAAAATGGGTTTTCCGTTGAAATTTGAAAACAAAATTTTTACCATACATTGTTAGTCATAAAAGGAAGTGTATCCACGCTAAATCTCAGAAACGCCAAAAATGGACTCATTCCCTTTATCCACTGAACGACTCAATTGGAACCCTTTATGTCATTAGATGATGAGTGACAAATGGGAACTAATTAATAACAACATACAATATTTTTATGAGGATTTCCAGAAAGCATACAAATGTATCAACAAGAATATATATTACGGGATGATACTGTAAAGAAGCATCTAAAGACACTGGTAGAAGATTATAACAAAATATCTGGACTAGTTTCGAGGTATAAATTAAACTATACAAACGAACATTTAAAGATAGTTGTTGATATATATTGGGATATTCGGGATAAATTATTGAAAATATATACCAAATACGGTATAAAGGAAAATATCCCACACGATTATACGGAACAAATTAATTTGGACATCAACATACTGACCAAAATACTTCAGAAACAACTGAAGAAGAAGTAAATGGTAAAAGCGACACCGATACGGAAAGGAGACAAATTAAGAAATTTATAGAAGTAATCAGCGAACTAGTAATCCAAGAGGAAATAAATACGGCTGAAACAGTGGAACAATTTGTGGATACAGCATCAAAATTTATTTCCGACTACGGTAGAGACGTGTGAAACTTACAGAGCTTCATCGATGGTCTGATAATGATTGACCAACTAAAAGGGGCCCATTAATTAAAACAAAACTAAAAAGTAGCGCAAGGTAGCTAATTAAAAATAAGACAACAATACTACAAATTAAAGAAAAACTACAAAACTCCGTAAAAGGTGAACCTGTTGGTAGACTAATTGCGAAACTGATGAATATTCAGCAGAAAAATAAAACAGCCAACGCATATACCAACGAGGAAGGAGAATTGGCAAAGAAGAACCACACTGCTTATATATCCGATGGAATGCCACAAGCAGCACCCAAAGAGTATACTACAAAGGCAGCAGTAAATGCTATAGTGACAAATTATAGTAATGACAATGTCAAACTGATAATGAAAGCGGAACTGACCCGCTTGAACCAGGCTATTCAAAAATTTATTCAGACATGTATAGAGGCTACTGGAAGCAAGGTTACTGTGCTGTACTATAGATAGCAGAATAATTCATATCCTGCGAACATTAATAATTATGACTTTCGGAAAAACAACAATAGTTGCCGTCAGAATTACCAAGGTAACTACAGAAGAAATACAAATTTCAGAGGTAAAAGAAACGACTACGTAAATCATGGAAACCGACGACGAAATGACAATGCCGAAAATAATTATTGAGATACCAGTCGTTATGAAAGAGGAAACGTTCAAATTCTACCATTTGAAACTACGGACCTCTCTGGTTCGGAAAACCTCAATTAGCCTCTGGGGAAAAAAAAAAAAAATATATATATATATATATATTAGGGCGGGTCGATTTAAAAATTGCCCATTGCTCAGTGAAAATCGTATTCTAGGGATCAAAATAAGAAACTTTGCCGAAGGAACCATACCTCTAAAACGAATTCTGATGTCCCAGAATTTGGGTCGAACTTTTGGGTAGGGGCAAATTTAGAAAAATCCCACTTTGACCCATTTAGAGTGCTCCAATCGAGTCCAAATGTATGACCTGCCTATGTTTTTTTCTTTATTTTTATTTATTTATTTATAAAAATATTTATTATTTATTTATAATAATATCTATTTTTTCTCTTAAGAAATTTATTTAGTCAGAACATATGTAAATGAAAAAATTAATTAAAGTTAGTTATAGAAAAGAAACTAAAAAAAAATATTGTTTGTGTAATAAACTCAGCTTTCAATGAAATACACGATGATAGTTTATTATATATTTAATTTATTAAAATTAGTAACTTATTTTAACTTCTGTTTTTTTCTTACAATTTCTTTGCTGTACAAATAGTGAGTGATTGAAAAGAATAAATGTACAATGTAATTGCGAAAAGTTATCTCTTTGCGGTTGTTGTTACAAACTACATAACTACAATATTTAGTACAGGTACTCATATACAATGTCAAAACCTGTACTCAATTGCGATTGCATATGGTTTTACAGACATACTTTTGCTTATACTAACAGTTAAGATTAATGATCATCAGTAAATACCCTACAATTACCCCCTTCATAAATTTGTTTCTCACCCCATATGATTTTTTTTTTTACATTTTATTTATATTTTTCTAGTTTTTCTTTCTCTTAAATTATATTTAACAATTTCGTCTGGAAATTCATTTTCTTTTGGTGTGTTTTCAATAGTTACAATATTTTCTTCTTTATTTTCAACATGGTTTTGTTCAACTTGATCTTCAATACTTTGCTGGTTACTTGGTGAAATTTTTTGCAACGGATCTAACATAGTTGTTGGAATTTCACTTTTTTCATTTAGAGGTTCACTGCATAAAATAATTTGGTTTGCGTGCCTTTTCCATGTTTTATTATTTTTCGTTTTTATTAAATAGGTTTGCTTACCAAGTTTTTTAAGCACTGAGCCTCTCATCCACGAAACTTTTCCAGGAATTGAATAATCTTTACATATAACTTTTTCCTCTTCGTTAAAAACATTTTTCTTATTTCCTTTATGAAATTTTATCTGATTTTTTGTTTATTTTTAGCTCGTATTTTGACTTGATCTTTATTCAATTTTTCTACTCTACGCTTTGGATTAATTAAATCAAGCCTGGTTCTTAATTTGCATTTGTTAAACATTAATTGAACCGCGGAAACAACAGTACTAGAATGTACTGTGTTTCTGTAATCAAATAAAAATCTACAGAGCACACTATTGAATTCAGATACTGGTACATTATTTAAACTTCGTTTGAGAGCATTTTTAATGGTTTTTACTGAATTTTCGGCCTGTCCGTTAGTAGCTGGATGCCCTACTGGAGTTGTAATGTGTTCAATACCGTTATGTTTTAAAAAAAATTTAAATTCATTTGACACAAAAGACGTGCCATTATCCGAAACGATACATCTTGGTAAACCAAAACGGGCAAACAATTCCCTTAGAACTGGAATAGCCGCGCGACTTGTTATATTCGTACCCATATCTATGCACTCAATCCATTTACTGGTACTGTCCACCACAATTAAGCACCAACGTTTTAAAAACGGTCCGAAAAAATCTATGTGTACTCTTGACCAAACTTCATCTGATCTAGGTCAAGGAATTTACTCTTGCTGGGGTGGATTTGGTCGGGTCATTAAACATGGTTCACAAGACTTAAGAATTTCTTCTAAATCTCTGCCTTGTTTTGGCCACCAACAACATTCACGAGCCATCGCCTTCATTTTTACGATGCCCATATGTGATGCATGCAAAAAATTGACAACCTCACTTCTCAGTTTGTGAGGTACAACCACCCTATAGCCCCAAAACAAACTGTTAGCTTCAACCGACATTTCGTTTCTTTTTAAGAAATACGGAAGCACTTCGGTATCGGAACACTTTGCAGGCCAGCCTGATTCAATGTATTTTCGAACTTTTTTTAACACGGCATCTCTTTCAGTTTCTAAACTGATGGTTTCAAAATTTAACATGTTGTTATCTTTTTGAATCTCTTTAAAATAATTGACGTATAAATCTGTTGGAAAGTCATCCCGTTTAAAATCTGATTTCCGCTGGTACCTTGAAAAATAATCAGCTACATTACTTTTCGATTTAATATGAGAAATATCAAATTGATAACCCGACAAGGTTAATGCTATACGCTGCAATCTATTTGATGCCATTACAGGGATTCCCTTTTTAGGATTAAAAATGTGATGCAAAGGTTTGTTATCCGTAACTAACGTAAAATGGCGCCCATACAAATACTGGTGAAACTTTTTTACTCCAAACAAAATTGATACGGCTTCACGATCTAATTGTGAATATCCTTTTTCTGTATCTGTTAACGTCCTAGAAGCGAACTCAACTGGCCTTTCGTCGCCATTATCATTTATCTGTGACAAGACAGCCCCTACACCTACCGGACTGGCATCTACCGTTAATTTTGTTTTAAACTTGGCATTAAAATGCGCTAAACAATTTTTAGCTACTAGGCTATTTTTTAGCTTTTCCACGCCCCTAGAGCAATCTCGAGTCCATTTAAATTCAGTATCGGCTCTGAGTAACTGATGCAAAGGATGTAGCAATGTAGACACATCTGGTAAAAACCTTCTATAAACATTCACCACCCCTAAAAACGATTGAAGCTCTTTGACATTCTCAGGATTCGGAATCATAGAAATGTCCCTCACTTTTTCGGGGTTCATATGCAACCCCATTTTATCAATAACGTGACCTAAATATTTTATTTTCTTACAGAAAAACTCACATTTTCCGTTTACGATTGGGAGCGCTAATTAAAATGTCATCTAAAAATACCACAACGCCGTTCATACCTGCCAACAGTGAATCCATAATCTTTTGAAAAATCGCGGGAGCTGAAGCTAAATCATAAATAAGTCGGGTATACTGAAAAAGACCTTTGGAAGTAGAGATAGTTGTATATTTACGAGATTCCTCATCTAGTTCTATTTGTTGGTAGGCCATACTTAAATCTAGTTTTGTAAATTCCTCCCCACCATGCAATTTAGAAAAAATTTCTTCAATTCGGGGCAAAGGATACTTTTCTATCATTAAGTATGGGTTCAATGTTACCTTAAGATCTCCGCAAATCCTAACACTACCGTCTTTTTTTAAAATTGGTACTATTGGCGTTCCCCATTCGCTATATTCAACCCGTTTTAAAATTTTCAATTTTACTAAATCATCTAGTCCAAATCGTCTAGGTCTACGAAATTTTGGAACAGCGCCCTCTTTAACATTTAACATGGCCTTACTCATTTTAAATAGTCCTAAACCACCATCAAACAATTTGTTAAATTTCATTACAATTGGGTTACTTTTTACCACTTGAAGTTCTGATGAATAATTGATATTACAAATTTCAATCTCAAACGTTTTCAAAAAGTTTCTACCCAACAGTGGTGGACCACCATGTTTAATAACCATAATTGGAATGAGTTTTTCTTTATTACCATATTGAACTAATACATCACAAGCTCCAATAGGAATTATGTTTGTACCATTATAAGCTTTCAATAGCACGTCTATTTTCCGAAGACTATAATTACTGAAAGTAGTCTTGTATGTATTTTCCGAAATTACATTATTTTCTGAACCCGTATCCAGCTCCATATTAAAAGGTGTATTATTAATATACACTTTAATTTTAATTGGTCCATCTTTTGGACTTGTAAAAGAAAATAGACTTAGCTCTCTATCAACATTTTCTAAGAAATTAATTTGCTTTGCTTTGCACATTTTTTTTAAATGACCCTTTTGCTGACATTTATTACACTTATAATTTCTAAACTTACACTGCTTGCCTTTATGGTTTTTGTAGCCGCAGACTTCACATTGTTGATCACTTTTCCTGTTTCGTTGCTGCGTCATCTTGTTTTGCCATTCTTTTTTGTCTCTACCGCCATTTGCTTTTTTGATGAAATTCACTTGTTCTTCTTTTACTGACACTGTGTCATATTGGTGCTTCGCATATTCTACATTGTTCGCAATTTCAATTACTTTTTCAAAAGTACACTCCACCGACTCCAAAAAAATTTTGTCCCGGGCCGGACCTTTCCCCAAACCCATTACAAATTTATCTCGAATTGCTGTTGATAAACTTGTGCCAAACTCACAATTCACTGCCCACGTACGGCCCATTCATTTATTGTTTCCGTAGCTGCTTTCGAAGCATTGTAAAATTTATACCTTTCTGCAAAACCTGATGTTGGTGGCTTAAAGTGTTTTTTCATCACCTCTACACACTTAGCATAAGTTGTTGTAGCATCTTCTATTTTTGCACCCAAAGAGTATACTACAAAGGCAGCAGTAAATGCTATAGTGACAAATTATAGTAATGACAATGTCAAACTGATAATGAAAGCGGAACTGACCCGCTTGAACCAGGCTATTCAGAAATTTATTCAGACATGTATAGAGGCTACTGGAAGCAAGGTTACTGTGCTGTACTATAGATAGCAGAATAATTCATATCCCGCGAACATTAATAATTATGACTTTCGGAAAAACAACAATAGTTGCCGTCAGAATTACCAAGGTAACTACAGAAGAAATACAAATTTCAGAGGTAAAAGAAACGACTACGTAAATCATGGAAACCGACGACGAAATGACAATGCCGAAAATAATTATTGAGATACCAGTCGTTATGAAAGAGGAAACGTTCAAATTCTACCATTTGAAACTACGGACCTCTCTGGTTCGGAAAACCTCAATTAGCCTCTGGGGAAAAAAAAAAAAATATATATATATATATATATTAGGGCGGGTCGATTTAAAAATTGCCCATTGCTCAGTGAAAATCGTATTCTAGGGATCAAAATAAGAAACTTTGCCGAAGGAACCATACCTCTAAAACGAATTCTGATGTCCCAGAATTTGGGTCGAACTTTTGGGTAGGGGCAAATTTAGAAAAATCCCACTTTGACCCATTTAGAGTGCTCCAATCGAGTCCAAATGTATGACCTGCCCATGTTTTTTTCTTAATTTTTATTTATTTATTTATAAAAATATTTATTATTTATTTATAATAATATCTATTAAAACTAAACTAAAAAAAAATATTGTTTGTGTAATAAACTCAGCTTTCAATGAAATACACGATGATAGTTTATTATATATTTAATTTATTAAAATTAGTAACTTATTTTAACTTCTGTTTTTTTCTTACAATTTCTTTGCTGTACAAATAGTGAGTGAGTGAAAAGAATAAATGTACAAAGTAATTGCGAAAAGTAATCTCTTTGCGGTTGTTGTTACAAACAACATAAGTACAATATTTAGTACAGGTACTCATATACAATGTCAAAACCTGTACTCAATTGCGATTGCATATGGTTTTACAAACATACTTTTGCTTATACTAACAGTTAAGATTAATGATCATCAGTAAATACCCTACAATTACCCCCTTCATAAATTTGTTTCTCACCCCATATGATTTTTTTTTTACATTTTATATATATTTTTCTAGTTTTTCTTTCTATTAAATTATATTTAACAATTTCGTCTGGAAATTCATTTTCTTTTGGTGTGTTTTCAATAGTTACAATATTTTCTTCTTTATTTTCAACATGGTTTTGTTCAACTTGATCTTCAATACTTTGCTGGATACTTGGTGAAATTTTTTGCAACGGATCTAACATAGTTGTTGGAATTTCACTTTTTTCATTTAGAGGTTCACTGCATAAAATAATTTGGTTTGCGTGCCTTTTCCATGTTTTATTATTTTTCGTTTTTATTAAATAGGTTTGCTTACCAAGTTTTTTAAGCACTGAGCCTCTCATCCACGAAACTTTTCCAGGAATTGAATAATCTTTACATATAACTTTTTCCTCTTCGTTAAAAAAATTTTTCTTATTTCCTTTATAAAATTTTATCTGATTTTTTGTTTATTTTTAGCTCGTATTTTGACTTGATCTTTATTCAATTTTTCTACTCTACGCTTTGGATTAATTAAATCAAGCCTGGTTCTTAATTTGCATTTGTTAAACATTAATTGAACCGGGGAAACAACAGTACTAGAATGTACTGTGTTTCTGTAATCAAATAAAAATCTAAAGAGCACACTATTGAATTCAGATACTGGTACATTATTTAAACTTCGTTTGAGAGCATTTTTAATGGCTTTTACTGAATTTTCGGCTTGTCCGTTAGTAGCTGGATGCCCTACTGGAGTTGTAATGTGTTCAATACCGTTATGTTTTAAAAAAAAATTAAATTCATTTGACACAAAAGACGTGCCATTATCCGAAACGATACATCTTGGTAAACCAAAACGGGCAAACAATTCCCTTAGAACTGGAATAGCCGCGCGACTTGTTATATTCGTACCCATATCTATGCACTCAATCCATTTACTGGTACTGTCCACCACAATTAAGCACCAACGTTTTAAAAACGGTCCGAAAAAATCTATGTGTACTCTTGACCAAACTTCATCTGATCTAGGTCAAGGAATTAACTCTTGCTGGGGTGGATTTGGTCGGGTCATTAAACATGGTTCACAAGACTTAAGAATTTCTTCTAAATCTCTGCCTTGTTTTGGCCACCAACAACATTCACGAGCCATCGCCTTCATTTTTACGATGCCCATATGTGATGCATGCAAAAAATTGACAACCTCACTTCTCAGTTTGTGAGGTACAACCACCCTATAGCCCCAAAACAAACTGTTAGCTTCAACCGACATTTCGTTTCTTTTTAAGAAATACGGAAGCACTTCGGTATCGGAACACTTTGCAGGCCAGCCTGATTCAATGTATTTTCGAACTTTTTTTAACACGGCATCTCTTTCAGTTTCTAAACTGATGGTTTCAAAATTTAACATGTTGTTATCTTTTTGAATCTCTTTAAAATAATTGACGTATAAATCTGTTGGAAAGTCATCCCGTTTAAAATCTGATTTCCGCTGGTACCTTGAAAAATAATCAGCTACATTACTTTTCGATTTAATATGAGAAATATCAAATTGATAACCCGACAAGGTTAATGCTATACGCTGCAATCTATTTGATGCCATTACAGGGATTCCCTTTTTAGGATTAAAAATGTGATGCAAAGGTTTGCTATCCGTAACTAACGTAAAATGACGCCCATACAAATACTGGTGAAACTTTTTTACTCCAAACAAAATTGACACGGCTTCACGATCTAATTGTGAATATCTTTTTTCTGTATCTGTTAACGTCCTAGAAGCGAACTCAACTGGCCTTTCGTCGCCATTATCATTTATCTGTGACAAGATAGCCCCTACACCTACCGGACTGGCATCTACCGTTAATTTTGTTTTAAACTTGGCATTAAAATGCGCTAAACAATTTTTAGCTACTAGGCTATTTTTTAGCTTTTCCACGGCCCTAGAGCAATCTCGAGTCCATTTAAATTCAGTATCGGCTCTGAGTAACTGATGCAAAGGATGTAGCAATGTAGACACATCTGGTAAAAACCTTCTATAAACATTCACCACCCCTAAAAACGATTGAAGCTCTTTGACATTCTCCGGATTCGGAATCATAGAAATGTCCCTCACTTTTTCGGGGTTCATATGCAACCCCATTTTATCAATAACGTGACCTAAATATTTTATTTTCTTACAGAAAAACTCACATTTTCCGTTTACGATTGGGAGCGCTAATTAAAATGTCATCTAAAAATACCACAACGCCGTTCATACCTGCCAACAGTGAATCCATAATCTTTTGAAAAATCGCGGGAGCTGAAGCTAAATCATAAATAAGTCGGGTATACTGAAAAAGACCTTTGGAAGTAGAGATAGTTGTATATTTACGAGATTCCTCATCTAGTTCTATTTGTTGGTAGGCCATACTTAAATCTAGTTTTGTAAATTCCTCCCCACCATGCAATTTAGAAAAAATTTCTTCAATTCGGGGCAAAGGATACTTTTCTATCATTAAGTATGGGTTCAATGTTACCTTAAGATCTCCGCAAATCCTAACACTACCGTCTTTTTTTAAAATTGGTGCTATTGGCGTTCCCCATTCGCTATATTCAACCGGTTTTAAAATTTTCAATTTTACTAAATCATCTAGTCCAAATCATCTAGGTCTACAAAATTTTGGAACAGCGCCCTCTTTGACATTTAACATGGCCTTACTCATTTTAAATAGTCCTAAACCACCATCAAACAATTTGTTAAATTTCATTACAATTGGGTTACTTTTTACCACTTGAAGTTCTGATGAATAATTGATATTACAAATTTCAATCTCAAACGTTTTCAAAAAGTTTCTACCCAACAGTGGTGGACCACCATGTTTAATAACCATAATTGGAATGAGTTTTTCTTTATTACCATATTGAACTAATACATCACAAGCTCCAATAGGAATTATGTTTGTACCATTATAAGCTTTCAATAGCACGTCTATTTTCCGAAGACTATAATTACTGAAAGTAGTCTTGTATGTATTTTCCGAAATTACATTATTTTCTGAACCCGTATCCAGCTCCATATTAAAAGGTTTATTATTAATATATACTTTAATTTTAATTGGTCCATCTTTTGGACTTGTAAAAGAAAATAGACTTAGCTCTCTATCAACATTTTCTAAGAAATTAATTTGCTTTGCTTTGCACATTTTTTTTAAATGACCCTTTTGCTGACATTTATTACACTTATAATTTCTAAACTTACACTGCTCGCCTTTATGGTTTTTGTAGCCGCAGACTTCACATTGTTGATCACTTTTCCTGTTTCGTTGCTGCGTCATCTTGTTTTGCCATTCTTTTTTGTCTCTACCGCCATTTGCTTTTTTGATGAAATTCACTTGTTCTTCTTTTACTGACACTGTGTCATATTGGTGTTTCGCATATTCTACATTGTTCGCAATTTCAATTACTTTTTCAAAAGTACACTCCACCGACTCCAAAAAAATTTTGTCCCGGGCCGGACCTTTCCCCAAACCCATTACAAATTTATCTCGAATTGCTGTTGATAAACTTGTGCCAAACTCACAATTCACTGCCCACGTACGGCCCATTCATTTATTGTTTCCGTAGCTGCTTTCGAAGCATTGTAAAATTTATACCTTTCTGCAAAACCTGATGTTGGTGGCTTAAAGTGTTTTTTCATCACCTCTACACACTTAGCATAAGTTGTTGTAGCATCTTCTATTTTTGCCGGACTCACCAAATTTTGTAACAGCATGTATGACGTTTCGCACAATGACGTCAATAGAATTGCCTTCTTTTTAACGATATTTGTTATATCATTCGCCACCAGAAATTGTTCCATTTGGTTTTAAAAAATTGACCAAGTATTTTGCGTAAGGTCAAAGCTAGGCACTTTACGAATTATTTGTGTAATTTGTGCAGGCGCCATTTTTGCTTTTATTCTTTAAACAAATATTTATTAGTTTTTTTTTTTTAAATTTAATACTGTTTTATCCTCGTCGCCACTGTAATAAACTCAGCTTTCAATGAAATACACGATGATAGTTTATTATATATTTATTTTATTAAAATTAGTAACTTATTTTAACTTCTGTTTTTTTCTTACAATTTCTTTGCTGTACAAATAGTGAGTGAGTGAAAAGAATAAATGCACAATGTAATTGCGAAAAGTAATCTCTTTGCGGTTGTTGTTACAAACTACATAACTACAATATTTAGTACAGGTACTCATATACAATGTCAAAACCTGTACTCAATTGCGATTGCATATAGTTTTACAGACATAGTTTTGCTTATACTAACAGTTAAGATTAATGATCATCAGTAAATACCCTACAGTTTGAAGTCTTTTTTACTTTCAAGTCTGGGCAATTTCGCACGGCTCTCTAATGTCGTCGCCATAACAGCCTCTACATTTTCCGGTATAACCCGTTTGGCAATTGAACATGTCGTTCCGTTCCTTGTATGTGTGATGGAATTTTTGGATCATTAAACGGTGGATCATTTTGATTTAAATATTGTTTCAGTGTATCGTACGGAATGCTTCGCGTGAATGGTGGTTCCGTATAAATACGTTATTTATATCATTGATATTGATCATTTCCGTGTAACTTGTGCAATTAAAGTTTATATCTGGTTTTTTATAAGCTCTAAGTTGCGTTGAGTCGTCAAAATCGGTTCGATAGCGTGGAATTTTCTTGATAGCACAGTCGCGCTTTTCTTTGCTATCATCAAACAACATTGATAACAAGATATTTTCCGAATGTGCATAATATGAATTATCTTTAATTACTTGATTGACAATTTTGCCTAAAACAGGTTCTAGAAATCGTGACCAACCAATGAACTTGAAAAATAATGCACTGCCGTACACGACAGAGCTGTAATACTTGATATTGAAGTACATTGGCACATAACATTTAATTATGAGTTCAACCAGAATTCTTAAATTTGCATCTGGATTTTCCGTTGTCACATATAATCGTAATAATCTAGCGGCCTTGGTGAGCCACCGAGAATGTACAATTTTCCCTGGTTTGATGTTAGCCAGATCCACCGAAACCACGCCGCTAGAAATTGCATGTGCCATGTCGTATAAGTACTTCGAATCGGTGGAAAATTCAATTTTTTCTGGAGCAGGGGGAAATATATAACAATAAAATAATTAATAATGGTTGACAATTATAATAAATGAGTGATAGCAATAACTTACCGGAAGAGTTTCACAAGTTTCGATTTGACGGCTCAGTTTTCCGGTTGCCGATCTCGGTCCAGTGCTGGTTGATTTATCCAAAGCTTCCAGCAAATGCCGAAACGGAAGTTCGTTGAAGTGTAGAAGGCAAACGAACCAATGCAATGGTCTTTTTAACAGCAATTCGAATCGTCGTATAATTCCACCATGTGGGCCAGTGTTTGTTGGCTCACCGTCAGTGCATATTCCAATTAATGCATCCAGTGATATATTTCTATCGTTAATTTGGTTGTTTTGTATTCAGCGGTTTCATGTTTCAGTCTTACGTAACCAATCAATTCAGAATTGGGTTCTCTCAAAATAACAAGATGAGGTTCTTTTACCATCCTATTATGATACTTCTCATCAATTTTATCTATCGTTAAAGTATCATCTATTCTGCCATCGAATGAAAACGCTAACAAATTGGTATCATCTAACCGTTTGCGAAGCACTTCTTGTCTGCATTTCTCTTTTTCTCTGCGAACTTTCGATTTATCCATGATGAGAGGTTTCCCATGCTTATCTTTAATTTTAAAATCTTGAAAAAGAGCGGTTCCCAATGCTGATGCTACTCTATCAGGCACACTAAATCTGTCACATACCAAGGCAAAGTTAAAACAATCGTATCTCTCTGTGTTTTGTGAACTTGTGTTTCTATCCATATCTTCTTGAACCGGTGGCGGTGCGTATGTTGAATCATCGGGATCTTGGTATGTTGGCATTGATGACATACACGTTGCTCCTTGCTCTTCAATTTCCATCACAAATGTATCCATTGTTAGTCTTCTCTGATTATGTTGATCGTGCATAAACTCTTTGAGGCGTTCGGGAACCAAGCCGCATGCACATGGAGCTGCCTTCAAATCGCATTTACATGTTCCAATGTAAAAAATTGTTTCCAGAGATTTTACATACTCTGTAAATTGTTGGGTTTTGTTTCTTCTCTTGATTTGGTCTTGATATTTGTCAAGCAATCTATTCAGTTTATTACATACACTTTTTTTCAGTATTATTTCCATACCAAGTTTTTTCCAAATTCCAATCAACTTATCTTGTACTTGAATAGTGAATGATTTATAGGAAAACTTTTTTGTTCTGTTTTAGCACGTTCGCTTAAGTAAAAATAATATCTCAAGATATCCAGATGGGTTGGTAAATTAAGATCAGTCAAATCAGTAGACACACCAAAAACAGTAATATCATGCTTGGGTATATGACTCATTGGGTTTTCGATAGTTGTTGATGTTGTTGTTGCTTCATCTTGCGGTGTAGAGGATGGTGGATTCATTGTAAACTTTTTGATTTGGAATGGTCACTTCACTTATTATTTTTTTTAAAATATTTTTTTATCTGAAATAAGCACTTCACACTTTGAGTTCTTCACAACGACTTAATGCATTCACAAAAACTGTTGCGTTATATATGGTCTACGAGACGAGGTAATAAAAATTAAATGATAATTTAAATTCTACCTGCTGTGTCTTGTGGTGGCTTAATAACCCACACAAGCAATTTTACGACCTACAATTGTGTCACAGTGATACGTTCATTTTTTAAAAGGGTTGCGGTGCATTACAGTGATACCTTAATTGTTAAAATGGTTGCAAAAAACGCGCATTTCTTAAGAAGGTGCCATAAAAAACCCATAAAAAGGGTTGTAAAAACAACCTTCATTTCTTAAGTAGGTGCTATAAAAAAACTACACAAGTAAGTTTACGACATGCAGCTGTGTCTTGTGGTGGCTTAAAAAACCCACACAAGCAATTTTACGACCTGCAATTGTGTCACAGTGATACGTTCATTTTTTAAAAGGGTTGAATAAAAAACCCACACAACTAAGTTTACGACATGCAAATGCATCATAGTGATGCCTTGGTTTTAAAAGGGTTGTAAAAAACACTAATTTCTAATAAAATTTTTTAATTTCTTTTCTATTACTAAGTTTAATTCATTTTTTCATTTACATATGTTCTGACTAAATAAATTTCTAAAGAGAAAAATAAACTCCAAAAAGAAAAAAACATAGGCATTTCGCTGATTTTTTCATGTCAAGTGCCAAAACTGGCGATTTTTTGAAATATTTTTATGGGGAACCCCACAGGGGAGTTCCAGGGGGTGTGCCACTGGCATGGGTGGGTCGGGCCTCCAAAGTTAGTGGGGGTCGGTCATACATTTGGACTCGATTGGAACACTCTAAATGGGTCAAAGTGGGATTTTTCTAAATTTGCCCCTACCCAAAAGTTCGACCCAAATTCTGGGACATCAGAATTCGTTTTAGACGTATGGTTACTTCGGCAAAGTTTCTTATTTTGATCCCTGGAATACGATTTTCACTGAGCAATGGGCGATTTTTATATATATATATATATATATAAATTAAACCTTAGCCTTGGTGTGTCCGTAAAATTCCTAAATTTTAATACTAAGAAAATTCTTGTTTTACTTGTGGATACAGGCGAAGACATATGTAAAAAAAAAAAAAAAAAATCTTGCGGAAAATACTTTTGTCAACAAGCGGGAAATAACATCACTTAGCGGTATAGGTGAAGGAATCATTAGATCAATAGGTTCTACTTATCTTGAAATAAGTAGAGAGAACTTTGTGATAACTCATATATTTAGTGTAGTACATAATGAATTCCCAGTACCATGTAGCAGAATTATAGGAATGCATTTTTTGAAATATTTTAATTGTAGCATTGATTTTATGGAAAATAGAGAGTGTCTCATTATGAGACCTCGGGATTTTTGGTCCATAGCAATTCCGATACATCATACGTACGCAAATGACTGTGCTGTTTTACCAGCGAGAGCTCAGCTAATACGCAGGATACCTTTAATACACCCCATGAAGAATTGCTAGTATTGAACCAGGAAATAGAACCAGGCGTTTACATTGCGAATACAATGGTTCAAGGCAATAACGCATATGTTAGAATCCTTAATACAGACAAGGAAAGCATAACGACGAATATTAATGATATTAGAACTGAGAATTTAAACGAGTATGATGTTATATATTAGGGCACTGACCAAAAGAAGGACAATAGAAAGGATGAAATTTTGGAGAAGTTATCGAAAAATTTTCCTAAAGAATTTGAAAATGAATTGACAACATTATGCACGAATTACTCTTACATATTTGCCTTGGAAATCGAGAAAATTTCCACAAACAATTTTTAAAAACAACACTTAAGGCTGGGTGTCATGTTACCTACATATATAAAAAATTATAGAATCCCTCATTCACAGAAACTGAAAGTTATTAGACAAGCTAAAAAGTCAATAGACGATGATATTGTGGAACCATCAATATCAGAATGCAACAGCCCATTGTTGATAATACCGGAAAAAATGGCTCCCAAATTCAAATGAGAAAAGGTCGCCACCTTGCTTGTAGACTACCGCCAAGTGAATAAAAGATTATTGGCAGATAAATTCCCTCTTCCGAGAATAGAGGATATTCTCGATCAATTAATAATAATAATAATAAATTCCCGTCGTTCCTATAAGGAGCATAGGGCCATAACATATCTGTTCCATTCAATTCTGTCCAACGCTAGTGCCTCGATCAATTAGGAAAAACAAAATACTTGTAATGATGTTGTGTATGCACAATATAGAGTACCAAAATGTACAAACATTTAAAATGATATTTGAGCATACACAATATCATTCATGTATTGCAGCGTGTGAGGGCACAACAAAGTAAATTAAAACAACACAAAATTTAACAATAAAATATATTGATCCAAGTGTGTCACTGGTGTAGAAATAAATGTAAAGGCTTTATGTTACATTTACGAAATTGATTTTTGTTTATGCCAATGAACTACCAGTGATTTTGGGCACTGGGATTATAATAACAATTCGAACTACGGACTGACAAATGACCGCTCACACACACATGCAAACATGAGAAAATAGTTTGTAAGCTAGTTGTAAGACAAATTATGTAAAGAGTAGTAAACAGCAATTAAGAGAATTAGAATAATATGTAAAATAGATATATAAGAAAGAACTTGAAAAAATAAAGACATTCGAAAGATTAGAGTCAAGCAAACAACGTTAGTATTTATATTTAAAAAACATTCGTGTTGTTAACATCATAAATTATATGATAACATTTCAATTCATATAATAACCTTATATGGCGATCCTGGGACGATCCTGCGACAATACTAAGGACTTAATCTAGGCATCAATAGCAGGGGTATTGATATGCTTAGCTATTGAGGTACGAATGGAGAAATTTTTTTTGAAGACGCAATCAATGGCAAGGAGCAACATTTTTCTTAGGCCAAAAAGCGTATCAAAGGCGTATCCGAGTAATCATCATTGCATCACTACATCCAGAACGACTTCAAGGAATGTTTTCCAAACACCATATATACAGAGCATGTAAAATACGATAAGTAAATAAGTGAATAAAAATCCAGAAGGTGCATGGGCACAACTGGTAAACATATTCAAGAACTGTGTAAAATTATATATTTGATAAAATGTTTAAAAAATTTTTTTTATGACAGTGCTTTGTAAACAAAAAAAAAGAAAATAAGTGATAAATTGTTAAAATGTGGAAAAAATTTTTTTTTAACAAATTAAGAACAGAATGTATTAAATGTTTGAATTAAGTTGAAAAACAAAGAAATTGTTAAAATATTGAAAATTGTTAAAGAGTGAATTTTGTGTGGTTTTAGTCAACCATTTTTTTTTGTATTGACAACATTTTTTTTAGAAAGGATAACATACGGGCATTTTTTTTTTTTAATTTAATAGTGGAAATGGGAAACACCCACAATAAGGTACAGCAAGCTGTTGCAACTTCAGTAAACGCACCCACAGCGGTCAGTATTAGCATAGAGGTAGTAATATTAATATGCATAGCAACAACTTTAATATTATTAGTCAAATACCTTAGACGGTACGTGAAGGAACAAATCAGAAGACTACAGGTCAGAAATAATTTAGGAAACAATTAACACTGAAAGCGAAATTTAAAATTATAAGATTTATTTAAAATAAATATAATTAAATGGAGAAACGATTGGAAGATGTATTAAAGGAAACAAAAATCACTGAGGAAAACTGGAGAAAGAAATTAAAGGCAGGAGAAGGGTTAGAGAGACCAGAAATTTTAAAAATTGGCCCGAGGCCAATAAAAACCTTGAATAGGAATAAAACAGACAGACTTGTAGACATACCGAAGGTAGATCTTTCGATAGTAAAGAAAAATAGGGGCGATTTTGCAAGCCGCATGAGGAGAAAATTGAACATCTTAAAAAGTGAATTAAGTTACAAAGAAGAAATAAGTAGAAAGAAGCAACTAGTAGAAAAAATAAAAAATACAAGAAAAGAATTGAACATGTTTTTGAAGAACAAAAAGAAAAACAAAAGAGTTTTAGAATCACACAAAAATGTCACTAAATAAATAGATATTATTGTAAGCAAAACAAAAAAAAAAAAAAAAAGAAGAAGAAAATGATAGGATGAAAATATAATGGAAATTGTCACTAGAAACTTATATACAAATGAAAATATGACTGAATAATTAGATATTAAGAAAAAAAAAAAAAAAGGATAACATGAAAATATAATGGAAATTTTCACTAAAAACTTATATAAAAACGAAATTTGAATAAATAAAATAAAATAAAAAAAAAAAAAAAAAAAAGGAAAACAATCGAATAAAATTTTTTTTTCTATATGGAAGCCCTATTGGAAAAACTAAAAGCTATAACAGTGAATGCTAGGAAATCACTAGGTAGACCTTATTCTTTAGAAACAGTAGAATTAAAAAGAAAAGAGATAGCAGAACTACAGAGACAATTAGAAAAATATTTAATAGATCCTGAATTGACACAGGAAAATAGACAAAATATTACTGACTCATACAAAGCACTAAGGAAAGAAGCGTTAGAAATTTTAGAAGCTCACACAAATAAAAAGAATACAGGGAAACTAACACAACAGGAAATGACGAACAACATGATGGACATGAACGAAATATCGCCAATTTCAAAGCTGATACCAGTATTTACAGGCAAGAAAGAGGAGTTACATAACTTTGTAACGAATCTCGAAATACTGCATGAGACAGTAGTACCTGAAAAGCAAAGGTTTTTCTTTACTTTTGTATTCAAGTCACGTCTGGATTTAAAGGTACAGAATAGAATAAAACAAGAAACAGTTCCGACAAGTGTTAGTGAGTTGGTGTTGGCATTGAAAAAAGCCTACAAACCCACTAAATCATCGAACAATATACTACAGAAACTAACAAATACGATTCAGATAGGTGACAATATCAGAGGTTTTGCAGATAAGATAGAGTATCTGATAAGCGAGTTAAATGAAGTGCAAATTGGGTTGATTGGCGAAGCAGACAGATATGCAATATGCAGAACAAATAATGCTTTGGCATTTAACGTTTTTAAAAGTGGCTTAAGGGATCCACAAATCATATCAACTATCGAAGCAAGTAGAGTAAACACCTTTTCAGAAGCACTAAGAATTGCAGAAGATTCATCAGCTAGAGTACGGGAAAGGCAAGTACTATATCAGAGCGTAAACAGTAGAGCAAATGGAAATCGTGGTCGCAATAAAAACGGAAATTCGCGTCAAAACTTCAATAACAACAGATATAACATCAACAGATCTAACAACACTAACAACAGTTACAATAATAATAGATTCAATGGTAATAATAACAATTATAACAATATCAGATACAACAATAAAAGCAATAGCAATAATGGCAGTAACGAATTTAGAAATGGTAGCAACAACAGAAACACATATTACAACAACAGAAACAATAATAATGGCTTTAATAGAAATAATAATAATTTTAGAGGAAATAACTACAGAAATAGAGGAAATTTTAACAACAGAAGAAACTATAATGTAAACCATATACAGAACCAGGGAAACTCCAGACAACCGGAGTTCACCCAAGAAGAACTTCCGGTGATCAACCAATAGATGAAAACAAAATATTTGGCATATCTCCAGATCTTACAAATTACGTTAAATTACACATACTAGAAACAGATTACCCATTAACATTTATGATAGACACAGGAGCGGATGTCTCACTGTGCAAAGAAAATTTTTTATACAGTTATCAAGAGGATCCAGATGATTATTGTTGCCTAACGGGAATTTCGAAGGAACAAATAAAATCATTGGGTTCAGTAGATGCGAAAATAAAATTTAACAACACAACTATCAAACATAAAGTACATTTAGTTGCAAGTGATTTTCCGATAAAAACCGATGGGATACTGGGGCGAGATTTTTTGTCCAGATATCGATGCAACATTGACTATGACAAATACATTCTAACGTTTGATACAACGGATGATAACATCGTGATACCGATACAAAATGATGCTTTCAGCATTAATACGTTAGAATACCGCCACGAAGTGAAATCATAATACCATTCGAAATAAAATTAACAGAGGACAGCGTAATCCTAAATAGAGATAAGGAAAGGCGTATACCTGGCGAATGCAATTATCCCTAGGGATGGAAACCAGCATATAAAACTGTTGAACGTAACGGATAAAGTCGTAATAGTAAATAATTTAAAAATAGAAACCATAGCATTGAAGGACTATGTCATATGCTCTATAAATGAAAATAATAATGAATACACATATGAGCGATTCAAAAAGTTGCTGGTCCATTTGAAGCCGGATAATAATGATGAGGAATTAATGATAATTTTAGAAAAATACCAATCAGTTTTTCACGTAGAGGATGAGGAATTAACAACCAATAATTTCTATGAACAGCATATAGATTTACACGATGAAACACCGGTATTCATAAAGAACTACCGATTACCACAGGCACAGACAAGCGAGATAAATGAACAGGTACAAAAACTTTTAAAGGATAATATAATTGAACCATCAATAAGTCCATATAACGCACCATTGTTACTAGTTCCTAAGAAAGGACAAACGGATTTAAAAAGATGGAGACTGGTGGTTGATTTTAGAAAACTGAATGACAAGATTGTTAATGATAAATTTCCATTGACACGATTGGACGATGTTTTGGACAAATTAGGTAGAGCTAAATATTTTTCTACGCTGGATATGACAAGTTCATTCCACCACCAGATTGAATTAGATCATCAATCACGTCCATACACAGCATTTTCAACACCCGACGGTCATTACCAATATACAAGATTGCCTTTTGGTTTAAAGATATCTTCAAATAGTTTTCAACGAATGTTGACGATAGCATTATCAGGTTTAGAGTCTGAAGCTTTTCTATATGTTGATGACATAATAGTTTTCGGATGCAGCCTGAGACATCATAATACAAATCTGATAAAGGTTTTGGACAGATTACAAAAATATAACCTGAAGTTAAACGCAAGTAAATGTTGGTTTTTGAAACATGAAGTGGTATACCTAGGACACCTAATTACACCAAATGGAATAAAACCTGATCCAGAAAAATTTGAAGCAATAACGAAGTACCCAATTCCGACAAATGCTGACGAGGTAAGGAGATTCGTAGCATTTTGTAACTATTTCAGGCGATTTATCAAAAACTTCGCAGACATGGCAAGCTGTCTAAATCAACTATTGAAGAAAGAAATGAAATTTGAATGGACAGAGCAATGTCAAAATGCATTCGAAAATTTGAAACGGAAATTAATAAGTCCACCAATTTTACAATATCCTGATTTCGAAAGACCATTCATATTAACAACAGACGCATCTGATTTTGCATTGGGAGCAATATTGTCACAGGGAGAAATTGGTGAGGACAGACCGATATCATATGCCAGTCGCTCACTTAACAAACACGAACGAAATAAACCAGTAATGGAGAAAGAGTTACTCGGAATACATTGGGGTATACAATTTTTCAGGCCATACCTATTTGGCAGAAAATTTATAGTGGTGACTGACCATCGACCACTCGTTTCGTTATTTTCACATAAAAATCCGAGCTCAAAATTGACAAGGATACGCATAGAACTATCCGACTATGATTTTGATATAGTATATAAAAAGGGCAGCAACAATACGAATGCAGACGCACTGTCGAGGGTAGAAATAGACTCTGATATTCTAAAAAGTATGATACTTCCTATGATTGACGAATCAATGAAGAAAACGCTAGTGATGACTAGAGCAATGACAACGAGTAAAAGTGATACAAAAAATAACAAAGCTGTAAATGAGGATAAAGGTGATACATCTCCTGTTGGGACTGGCCGCCTCAAGATGTGGGAATGTACATCAATTGATGATATAAAGCATGCAAGAAAAATTAAATTTATATTTGAGAAGAAGTCGACTAATAAAAATAATAGAAATGGAAATAAGAATATTAATATGCGCATAGGATATAGTGACAATTCATGGTACTCAGCTACATCGAAGAAACTAGAATCCAATAAGAAGCTGTACAGGGAAGAAAATGAAAATAATATAATTGAAATTGAAGACGATAAGGTCATAAATGAAACGCGCGTCAGATGTAGCGAAAATCCATTTTACTTGGATAGAATCTTGGAGAAACTACCATCTATTTTGACAACATTAAATTACAAAACATACGCACTAGAGAAAGGTGACGAAGTATTTAAAAGGGTACCCTACGAAAAAATTAAACAAATATGGAATAAAAATAAGAATATCGACGTCGAAATATTGGTATACAGCAATCCTCAAAAGATAATGAACAACGAGAAAAAGAAAGAATTAATAGAATTGTATCATAACACGCCATGTGGAGGACATTTTGGAGTTAGAAAAACTACACTCAGATTGAAAAAGAAGTACATATGGAAAAATATGTCAAAAATGATAAAAGAATATGTAAAAAACGTGCGATCTATGCCAAAGAAACAAACAAACAAGACACACAAAAGAAACATTATGTCAAACTGACATACCAAAACAAAGTTTCAACACACTTGTCATTGACAAAGTAGGTCCACTAAGGCCATCAGAACATTGTAGATATATACTTACCGTACAATGCGAATTGACAAAATATATCATAGCATGTCCAATGGAAACTAAAGAGGCGAAAAACATAGCCAAGTCTTTAATTGAAAACGTATTGAAATATGGAATGTTTAAAGTGCTAAAATCTGATAGAGGAACCGAATTTGTGAATGAACTGATGAAGGAATTATGTGAATTTTTGAAAATAGAACAGAGATTCTCAACACCATATCATCACGAAACACTGGGAACTGTGGAAAGAAATCATAGAGTTTTAAATGAATATTTTCTTTCATTCGTGACTGATGACAATTGGTACTCATGGGTTCCATACTACACATTTGCTTATAATACTACACCTCATGTAGACACAAATTACTCACCTTTTGAGTTAATTTTTGGAAAATTACCTAGTTTACCAGGTGACCACAATGTGTAATGTAATTTGCCTTTGACTTGGCTTATTTTAATCGTAAGTTAAACTGCATGGTAAACCGTAGATTAAGGTGTTCAAAAGAATCTTTTGGAGGAGGACTGCGGGAGCCATTGAGCTACTAGCTTCAATCGGTTGGGGGGTTCGGGTCCTGTTCCATAAAGAATTTATATCTCACTACAAAAATTATTGTAGACTCCCTATTTTTTTTTATATATAAAATGAGTATTAAATGGACCAGATGACTACAACATTACTTCCTAAAGTAAACCCCATTGTAGCCTGTTTAATTTAATATGAAATAATTCAAAGGTAACAATCGAATTTGCATTAGTTTTGGATCTACTCATAGATATCTTTTAGGGTTTGGCGCTTCTTTACCCTCCCTTACAAATGTCCTACAAGCGCGAGATGATTGTAAGTAGGACCCCAGAACATATATCACCCTATCACAACATTAATACATTGTTCGTAAGAAAACACTTCTATTGATTTAGAGATTCATATTCGAAAAATTCATGATTTATTCAACCCATAGATTACTACACTAAGCAATGATATCGTATATTTTCATAAAATTTTAAATTGTTATATAAAACATAGTTAAATCATATTTAGAACAAAGATAGAAAAGTTTTTAAATCAAGCAATAGCACACATGTGCTATTATTATACAAAAATATTTAATATTTAATTATTGGGAAATGAAAATGCATTATCATATTACGATTCCGAATGTTTAGACGGTTTCAAAACGGAAAACGATTTCGGTTTACAGAATTTTTAAATTACGGAAGTTTACTGAACTTTATAGAAACAAGCAAAAACTAACAGAAACTACATGATCAAAGAAGAAATCAAAAAAATATTTTATTCCTAAAAAAAACATAATTATGAGGTAAATGAGACTTATTATTATAATACCCATAATACCTAAAACACAAATTATATGAATTAACACTTTTGCAATTATTCTTCTCTAATAATTGCGAGTACACATTTTCTTCGTCTGGATTATTTCCTGACAGACGACATACATTTTATATTTTTTATTCCAAATTAAATTTAAGCATAAGTTTGCTTCGTTCCCAATATATAAAATTGCAACGAAACACACTTATGATAAATAATTTTCAAGTTAAATTTAAGAACCAACAACATCCGTTAAACATAAGTTTGCTTCGTTCCCAAGATATAGAATTGCAACGAAACACACTTATGCTAAACATTTTTCAAGCTAAATTTAAAAACCAATAACATATATATATAATTGCAACAAATACATTTTGGCTGAACTAAAATATGCTAACACAAGTTGATTTGTTCCCAAACTACACCGGAAACAAAACACACTTATGATTTTCGAATTAAATACAAAAACAATAACATAAGTTTGCTTCGTTAACAATACGTAAAAATGTACTGAAACGAAACACACTTATGACAAATATTTTTGGCGAAATCAAAATTGCTAACATAAGGTGTTTGTTACCAATGCATTTATACAGGAAACAAAACACACTTATGAAATGACGAAATGACAAATGTATCTAGAATAAGTTTTAGCTATAGAATATAAACCAATGTAAATTTGGAAATTAAGGCAGTAATAAAAAAGTCAGTAATAAAGGTAGTTTAAGATTGATCAGAAAAAAACAATTTGTCGTTTTTTTTATTTATTAAAAATAATAAAGTTTTTTTTTAAAGTATTGAAAAATCAATACATTAATTGGCGCAGTCGGTAGGATACTCGGAGTATCCCGCGAATTAATTAAATATTAAATTAATAAAAAAAAAGGAAAATCCTTTTTTTTCGCGAGTTACCAGACTTTTAAGTCTTCACCGAGATCCGCGTAAGAACTATTCTAAAATTTTACAAGTGAATTGTGAAAAAACTTTCAAAACTGTGAAAGAAAAATTTTTTTTTATTATAAACTGTTGCTGAAAACGAAGAACACTCTTCTAACCAAAACACTAAAAAGTGAAACAAAATTAATATATATTTTTCTTAACTGTTGCTGAACAAAAGGAACACTTTTACAAACAGGAACTTATATCTAAAAGTGAACATTTTTTTTAAACAATATTGTTCCAAACGAAAAACTGTTGCTGAAATAAAAATAAACTGTTTTAAACCGATTAAATCAGAAGCAACGAATGCAATTAAAATCCGCTGTGTGAAAAGAAAGAAAGCCGTCAGAAACCAGAATCACCGAAACATCATTCAACAAAAAAAAAAAAAAAAAAAAACATCAGTCAACCAGAAAGCATCAACCAACAAGAAACATCAGAAGATATCAACACCCTAGAGAGAAAGAATATTTACCAACCCCATCTCCATTCAAAGTAAGAATAGATATTTTTAAACTATATTATTATAAAATTATATTATTAAAATTATTATTTTAAACAAATTGAATCAATATATATTGTAAATTAAATTACGTCCTTGATGACCGACATAAGAGACACTTCGACAGAGTAGACCAATCAATACAGGAAAAGAAGAGAGAAAAAGGGACGAAAGGACATTTAATTATAGTAAAGAAAATTTTTTCATGAGTAGCGACGAGTCTAGCGATTACGAGACCGGTGGCTCTAGCACAGAAACCTTTCTTTGGGTGACTGACGAGGACTCGGGTGTAGAAAACGACCTAAGAAGGACTGAAAGTAGAAGAAGAATACTTCTATCTAGGGAACGTAGGCGTTTTTACTACTATCTACGTCAACAAAGATTGAGAAATCAGTAACATTACATATAAAAATAAAGAGACAATTTTTTTTTATAATACAATTAAAGAAAGACATTTTTCATAATGACAGAACCACAAAACCCCCTTTCTGTTAGGATAGACCCACTTAAATACTTAGACAGACTTCCCGAATTTAACGGAGATTACAGAGATCTACAGAATTTTTTGAATTTAGTAGATAGAGTCCATCCTATTTTGACAGCTTATGATGCACCTTCACAATATTTATTTTCCGATATGATAAAGAGTAGGCTAAAAGGAAAAGCTAGGGAAGTTATTGAAATAAATTGCCAGGCACAATCATGGGATGATATAAAAACAGTTTTGATAAATAACTTTGGTGAAAGGAGTAGCTTAGAGGAGCTATTTGATAGACTGAAAAGCGTTAGCTTTAGAAATAATAGTGTAGAATTTTATAATGAAATCAAACAGAGACTAAGGAGTTTAAATAATAAAACAGTTTCAATACTTGGAAACGGAGAAGCAGCGAATGAATGTGCAAGAAACAATATGCGTACGGCACTAAATGTGTTTAAAGAGAAAATGCCAGAACCCATGAGAACAATACTAACGTGTAGGAACCCTGATAGTTTAGAAAACGCTATGGAAATTCTATTTCAGGCTGGATACGCTTATACCACAAACAATAACGGAATAATCGGAAAACAGGGAAAATCTTACCAAAAAGAGGACCAACAGAAATTTAAGAAAAACGATAATTCAAGTAGGCAACAACAGGGAACACGGATTTATTCTAATAATAAATTCGAAAATAATGGACTACAAAACAACCCCAGAAACAATAACCTCCAGAACAACACTAGGTTCGAAAACAATCATGGGTATACGCCCTGGAATAATATACAGAACAGTAGATATTCTCAAAATAATTCGACACAACAAGGGTATAATTATCGATCAAATCAGGGAAATTATGAACAAAGACAATATCACCGTAACGACCCACGTCCCGAGCCTATGGACATAAATATGGTCGAAAACGATCATCACGAATTCAATCCAAAGGACAATGAATATAATAATCAGAACAAATATTATCGCACACAGAATTATTACAACAGTCAAGACCAGAAACATAGACCCTCGAACCAACCTAATAATCCTTTACCTATTATGCAAGGCCAAGACCAACGTAATTACATTTCAGAAAATTTTCATTTTCGGGCCTCACAGGAGAATTACCCCATATAATTGTTAAAGGAAAATTAAAATTTATTATAGATTCCGGAGCCACACACTCCATTGTGAACCCTGGATTATGCGACCCAAAATGGAGAATAGAATCTAAGCCTTTGACCCTTAAAACGTTACAGAATCAGATCAGGACTACAATTATTTATAGAGTTCCTCTTTTTTCCGAGTTAGGAAAAGAAAATGATAAATTAGATTTAATAGAATGTAAGTTTCATAACTTCTACGACGGGATAATTGGCAACGACGTATTAAAACGTTTTAGAGCCATAATAGATTACAAAAGTAACACATTGATTATCAACAATCGACAGGTCCCTCTGATATACGGAAAGACTCGTGCGATTAATGACAAGAATGTCACAACCATCAATGCCAGGAATTTTTGCGTCATAGACGACGAATTTCAGAAAAAATCAGCGTTAAGCCAAATACGCACCTCACATATGAATCCCGAAGAACGGACCGAAATAATAAAAATAATTAAAAGATATAATAATATCTTCTACCACCCTGATTCTAATTTGACATTTACGAACTCAATAAAACACAGAATTAATACTATTGATAATATTCCAATCTTCACAAAATCTTATCGATACCCCTACATCCACAAGAGCGAAGTACAAAAACAAATCCAAGAGATGCTAGATAGTGGTATAATCCGTCACAGTAAGTCACCATATTCAGCGCCCATATGGATAGTTCCAAAAAAGGATGACGCAAGTGGAACGAAGAAATGGAGATTAGTTGTGGATTACCGATAGCTAAACGAAGTAACTATAGATGATCGATACCCTATACCAAATATAGACGAAATACTAGATAAACTAGGAAAGTGTATGTATTTTACCACATTAGATTTGGCAAAAGGATTTTACCAGATAGAAGTTGACGAAACCGACATACAAAAAACTGCTTTTACAGTTGAAGGAGGTCATTACGAATTCCTCAGAATGCCATTCGGACTGAAGACAGCCCCGGCAACGTTTCAACGCCTTATGAACACAGTTCTAAAGGACTATATTAATAAGATATGTTTAGTGTATTTAGACGACATAATAATATTTTCAACATCCCTGCAAGAACACGTCCAATCAATAAATTTGATTTTTAAATGTCTCGAAGACGCCAACCTAAAAGTCCAATTAGATAAATCTGAATTCTTTAAAAGAGAAACAGAGTTTTTAGGACACATAGTGACCCAAGAAGGAATAAAACCAAATCCTTCGAAAATAGAATGCGTTCTCAATTTTCCAATTCCCAAATCTCAGAAACAGATAAAACAATTTTTAGGACTTACGGGATATTATCGTAAGTTTATCAAAGATTATTCGCAACTGGCAAAGCCAATGACAAAATATCTGAAAAAAGACGCAAAATTGGACATTGAGGACCCTTCATACCGAAAATGCTTCGACACTCTAAAGAAAATACTGACGAATGACCCAATATTAGCCTATCCCGACTTTTCGGCAATGTTTACACTAACCACAGACGCAAATAATTATGCACTTGGCGCGATATTATCCCAAAAAGATAGACCAATATGTTTCGCAAGTCGAACCCTAAATGAACACGAGATCAACTATAGTACCATTGAAAAGGAACTACTTGCCATAGTTTGGGCAACTAAATATTTCCGACCTTATCTATTTGGAAGAAAATTCTTAATAGAAACGGACCATAAACCCCTCACATGGCTTTTCTCAATGAAAGAACCAAATTCAAAATTTGTTAGGTGGAGGCTAAAGTTATCGGAATTTGATTATAACATAAAATACAAAAAGGGAACTAAGAATTCAAATGCAGACGCCTTATCTAGGATAATACCCGAATCTCCAGAGATAAATAAAATGGAACACACAACTGGAATAAAAGAAGTCGCATCACCCATTAATTTCTACAAAAATCAAATAATCATAACGAAAATATACTCAGGCTCTACGAGAATGAAAACTACGAAAATATTCCGTAATACTAGGAAAGTTTTTCATTTTAAGGAAATGGATCGAGCAACTGCGATAACTTTAATCAAGAATCATTTCAACCCTGATCAAATCAATGCAATTATCATTGATGACAGTTTTTATCAAAATTTCAAAGATACATATGACGAAATATTTTCGGCTAACAAACATTTCAGAGTTATAAGATGCAGAAATAAATTCACTGATATAGAAGACGAAACTGAACTGACAAAAATTATCGAGCTGGAACATCTTAAGAAGAATCATAGGGGAATCCAAGCTGTATACGAAGAATTAAAATTCAAGTACTACAACCCGAATCTAAAGTTGAGAATAACTCAATTCATAAATAATTGCGAAATATGCACTCTAGAAAAGTATGATAGGAACCCTCCTAAAATACCGTTTAAAATAACGGAAACACCTACCAAACCACGAGAGATAGTACACATAGATGTATTCTATACCCTAGACAAAAAATTATTCATGACTATGATTGACAAGTTTTCAAAGTTTGCCATGGCCTTCCAAATTAATGGAAGATCCTGGACAGAATTCAAGACAAAACTACTGCATATAATAAATACATATGGGAAAATAGGAAAGATAATCGTCGATAATGAATTAGGCTTCAAAGCAATTCCCATGCAACAATTTCTGAACAATGAAGACATTAACATACATTTTGCATCCAATAGCAATCATACTTCAAATGCGGACGTAGAAAGACTTCATAACACTATTAACGAACACATAAGACTATTAAGACATGATGAAAAGAACAAAGACGAGACAATGGAAGAAAAAATGTTTAGAATCATAGGATTCTACAATAATACAGTGCACAGCACAACTGGCATTAGGCCAATAGACTTCATTAATGGAAAGATACATGAAAACGACTAAATGAGAATCCACGATATAATCGCCGCAAAGAAAGAAAAATATATCCATAGAATGAATAAGGATAGAAAAGACGTAGAATTGGAAGACGGAACTAATTTTATTAGGGAAATTAGAGGTGGAAAAAACCACCGGAAATATAGGAAAATTAACTCAAATAAAATAGATGAAGAACATATAGAAACTATAAAAACCAAACACAAATATTATAAGACCCACGTACGACCCAAGAAAAAATATCAAGATAGGGACAACCCAACTATCAAAATTAGATAATGACCGATCCCACTTAATTTCAGATGATTTGGATAATAATACTGACTCTCTTCGGAACCATTACGATGCAGACAATTGACATTGTGGACCTAACAGCGAATAACGGAATTATACCAATTAAAACTGCAGACTTTCGACCCATTGAGGACTACAACAAAGTATTACATATCATTAACTTAACTGAATACAAACAAACATTAGAATTTCTGGAAAATAATATTGAAACCCTCAAACAAACAACATTTGAAACCGGACCCTTAATGAATACAATAAGACAAAATTTAATTTTATTAAAGAAAAAGATAGAAAATTTAAGTCCCCATTTTAAGACTAAACGAGGACTAGTGAATGTACTCGGAAAAGGACTTAAGATAATAGCAGGTACAATGGATAGTGAAGACGAGAAACAATTAAGCACCAACGTTTTAAAAACGGTCCGAAAAAATCTATGTGTACTCTTGACCAAACTTCATCTGATCTAGGTCAAGGAATTAACTCTTGCTGGGGTGGATTTGGTCGGGTCATTAAACATGGTTCACAAGACTTAAGAATTTCTTCTAAATCTCTGCCTTGTTTTGGCCACCAACAACATTCACGAGCCATCGCCTTCATTTTTACGATGCCCATATGTGATGCATGCAAAAAATTGACAACCTCACTTCTCAGTTTGTGAGGTACAACCACCCTATAGCCCCAAAACAAACTGTTAGCTTCAACCGACATTTCGTTTTTTTTTAAGAAATACGGAAGCACTTCGGTATCGGAACACTTTGCAGGCCAGCCTGATTCAATGTATTTTCGAACTTTTTTTAACACGGCATCTCTTTCAGTTTCTAAACTGATGGTTTCAAAATTTAACATGTTGTTATCTTTTTGAATCTCTTTAAAATAATTGACGTATAAATCTGTTGGAAAGTCATCCCGTTTAAAATCTGATTTCCGCTGGTACCTTGAAAAATAATCAGCTACATTACTTTTCGATTTAATATGAGAAATATCAAATTGATAACCCGACAAGGTTAATGCTATACGCTGCAATCTATTTGATGCCATTACAGGGATTCCCTTTTTAGGATTAAAAATGTGATGCAAAGGTTTGTTATCCGTAACTAACGTAAAATGACGCCCATACAAATACTGGTGAAACTTTTTTACTCCAAACAAAATTGACACGGCTTCACGATCTAATTGTGAATATCTTTTTTCTGTATCTGTTAACGTCCTAGAAGCGAACTCAACTGGCCTTTCGTCGCCATTATCATTTATCTGTGACAAGATAGCCCCTACACCTACCGGACTGGCATCTACCGTTAATTTTGTTTTAAACTTGGCATTAAAATGCGCTAAACAATTTTTAGCTACTAGGCTATTTTTTAGCTTTTCCACGGCCCTAGAGCAATCTCGAGTCCATTTAAATTCAGTATCGGCTCTGAGTAACTGATGCAAAGGATGTAGCAATGTAGACACATCTGGTAAAAACCTTCTATAAACATTCACCACCCCTAAAAACGATTGAAGCTCTTTGACATTCTCCGGATTCGGAATCATAGAAATGTCCCTCACTTTTTCGGGGTTCATATGCAACCCCATTTTATCAATAACGTGACCTAAATATTTTATTTTCTTACAGAAAAACTCACATTTTCCGTTTACGATTGGGAGCGCTAATTAAAATGTCATCTAAAAATACCACAACGCCGTTCATACCTGCCAACAGTGAATCCATAATCTTTTGAAAAATCGCGGGAGCTGAAGCTAAATCATAAATAAGTCGGGTATACTGAAAAAGACCTTTGGAAGTAGAGATAGTTGTATATTTACGAGATTCCTCATCTAGTTCTATTTGTTGGTAGGCCATACTTAAATCTAGTTTTGTAAATTCCTCCCCACCATGCAATTTAGAAAAAATTTCTTCAATTCGGGGCAAAGGATACTTTTCTATCATTAAGTATGGGTTCAATGTTACCTTAAGATCTCCGCAAATCCTAACACTACCGTCTTTTTTTAAAATTGGTGCTATTGGCGTTCCCCATTCGCTATATTCAACCGGTTTTAAAATTTTCAATTTTACTAAATCATCTAGTCCAAATCATCTAGGTCTACAAAATTTTGGAACAGCGCCCTCTTTGACATTTAACATGGCCTTACTCATTTTAAATAGTCCTAAACCACCATCAAACAATTTGTTAAATTTCATTACAATTGGGTTACTTTTTACCACTTGAAGTTCTGATGAATAATTGATATTACAAATTTCAATCTCAAACGTTTTCAAAAAGTTTCTACCCAACAGTGGTGGACCACCATGTTTAATAACCATAATTGGAATGAGTTTTTCTTTATTACCATATTGAACTAATACATCACAAGCTCCAATAGGAATTATGTTTGTACCATTATAAGCTTTCAATAGCACGTCTATTTTCCGAAGACTATAATTACTGAAAGTAGTCTTGTATGTATTTTCCGAAATTACATTATTTTCTGAACCCGTATCCAGCTCCATATTAAAAGGTTTATTATTAATATATACTTTAATTTTAATTGGTCCATCTTTTGGACTTGTAAAAGAAAATAGACTTAGCTCTCTATCAACATTTTCTAAGAAATTAATTTGCTTTGCTTTGCACATTTTTTTTAAATGACCCTTTTGCTGACATTTATTACACTTATAATTTCTAAACTTACACTGCTCGCCTTTATGGTTTTTGTAGCCGCAGACTTCACATTGTTGATCACTTTTCCTGTTTCGTTGCTGCGTCATCTTGTTTTGCCATTCTTTTTTGTCTCTACCGCCATTTGCTTTTTTGATGAAATTCACTTGTTCTTCTTTTACTGACACTGTGTCATATTGGTGTTTCGCATATTCTACATTGTTCGCAATTTCAATTACTTTTTCAAAAGTACACTCCACCGACTCCAAAAAAATTTTGTCCCGGGCCGGACCTTTCCCCAAACCCATTACAAATTTATCTCGAATTGCTGTTGATAAACTTGTGCCAAACTCACAATTCACTGCCCACGTACGGCCCATTCATTTATTGTTTCCGTAGCTGCTTTCGAAGCATTGTAAAATTTATACCTTTCTGCAAAACCTGATGTTGGTGGCTTAAAGTGTTTTTTCATCACCTCTACACACTTAGCATAAGTTGTTGTAGCATCTTCTATTTTTGCCGGACTCACCAAATTTTGTAACAGCATGTATGACGTTTCGCACAATGACGTCAATAGAATTGCCTTCTTTTTAACGATATTTGTTATATCATTCGCCACCAGAAATTGTTCCATTTGGTTTTAAAAAATTGACCAAGTATTTTGCGTATGGTCAAAGCTAGGCACTTTACGAATTATTTGTGTAATTTGTGCAGGCGCCATTTTTGCTTTTATTCTTTAAACAAATATTTATTAGTTTTTTTTTTTAAATTTAATACTGTTTTATCCTCGTCGCCACTGTAATAAACTCAGCTTTCAATGAAATACACGATGATAGTTTATTATATATTTATTTTATTAAAATTAGTAACTTATTTTAACTTCTGTTTTTTTCTTACAATTTCTTTGCTGTACAAATAGTGAGTGAGTGAAAAGAATAAATGCACAATGTAATTGCGAAAAGTAATCTCTTTGCGGTTGTTGTTACAAACTACATAACTACAATATTTAGTACAGGTACTCATATACAATGTCAAAACCTGTACTCAATTGCGATTGCATATAGTTTTACAGACATAGTTTTGCTTATACTAACAGTGAAGATTAATGATCATCAGTAAATACCCTACAGTTTGAAGTCTTTTTTACTTTCAAGTCTGGGCAATTTCGCACGGCTCTCTAATGTCGTCGCCATAACAGCCTCTACATTTTCCGGTATAACCCGTTTGGCAATTGAACATGTCGTTCCGTTCCTTGTATGTGTGATGGAATTTTTGGATCATTAAACGGTGGATCATTTTGATTTAAATATTGTTTCAGTGTATCGTACGGAATGCTTCGCGTGAATGGTGGTTCCGTATAAATACGTTATTTATATCATTGATATTGATCATTTCCGTGTAACTTGTGCAATTAAAGTTTATATCTGGTTTTTTATAAGCTCTAAGTTGCGTTGAGTCGTCAAAATCGGTTCGATAGCGTGGAATTTTCTTGATAGCACAGTCGCGCTTTTCTTTGCTATCATCAAACAACATTGATAACAAGATATTTTCCGAATGTGCATAATATGAATTATCTTTAATTACTTGATTGACAGTTTTGCCTAAAACAGGTTCTAGAAATCGTGACCAACCAATGAACTTGAAAAATAATGCACTGCCGTACACGACAGAGCTGTAATACTTGATATTGAAGTACATTGGCACATAACATTTAATTATGAGTTCAACCAGAATTCTTAAATTTGCATCTGGATTTTCCGTTGTCACATATAATCGTAATAATCTAGCGGCCTTGGTGAGCCACCGAGAATGTACAATTTTCCCTGGTTTGATCTTAGCCAGATCCACCGAAACCACGCCGCTAGAAATTGCATGTGCCATGTCGTATAAGTACTTCGAATCGGTGGAAAATTCAATTTTTTCTGGAGCAGGGGGAAATATATAACAATAAAATAATTAATAATGGTTGACAATTATAATAAATGAGTGATAGCAATAACTTACCGGAAGAGTTTCACAAGTTTCGATTTGACGGCTCAGTTTTCCGGTTGCCGATCTCGGTCCAGTGCTGGTTGATTTATCCAAAGCTTCCAGCAAATGCCGAAACGGAAGTTCGTTGAAGTGTAGAAGGCAAACGAACCAATGCAATGGTCTTTTTAACAGCAATTCGAATCGTCGTATAATTCCACCATGTGGGCCAGTGTTTGTTGGCTCACCGTCAGTGCATATTCCAATTAATGCATCCAGTGATATATTTCTATCGTTAATTTGGTTGTTTTGTATTCAGCGGTTTCATGTTTCAGTCTTACGTAACCAATCAATTCAGAATTGGGTTCTCTCAAAATAACAAGATGAGGTTCTTTTACCATCCTATTATGATACTTCTCATCAATTTTATCTATCGTTAAAGTATCATCTATTCTGCCATCGAATGAAAACGCTAACAAATTGGTATCATCTAACCGTTTGCGAAGCACTTCTTGTCTGCATTTCTCTTTTTCTCTGCGAACTTTCGATTTATCCATGATGAGAGGTTTCCCATGCTTATCTTTAATTTTAAAATCTTGAAAAAGAGCGGTTCCCAATGCTGATGCTACTCTATCAGGCACACTAAATCTGTCACATACCAAGGCAAAGTTAAAACAATCGTATCTCTCTGTGTTTTGTGAACTTGTGTTTCTATCCATATCTTTTTGAACCGGTGGCGGTGCGTATGTTGAATCATCGGGATCTTGGTATGTTGGCATTGATGACATACACGTTGCTCCTTGCTCTTCAATTTCCATCACAAATGTATCCATTGTTAGTCTTCTCTGATTATGTTGATCGTGCATAAACTCTTTGAGGCGTTCGGGAACCAAGCCGCATGCACATGGAGCTGCCTTCAAATCGCATTTACATGTTCCAATGTAAAAAATTGTTTCCAGAGATTTTACATACTCTGTAAATTGTTGGGTTTTGTTTCTTCTCTTGATTTGGTCTTGATATTTGTCAAGCAATCTATTCAGTTTATTACATACACTTTTTTTCAGTATTATTTCCATACCAAGTTTTTTCCAAATTCCAATCAACTTATCTTGTACTTGAATAGTGAATGATTTATAGGAAAACTTTTTTGTTCTGTTTTAGCACGTTCGCTTAAGTAAAAATAATATCTCAAGATATCCAGATGGGTTGGTAAATTAAGATCAGTCAAATCAGTAGACACACCAAAAACAGTAATATCATGCTTGGGTATATGACTCATTGGGTTTTCGATAGTTGTTGATGTTGTTGTTGCTTCATCTTGCGGTGTAGAGGATGGTGGATTCATTGTAAACTTTTTGATTTGGAATGGTCACTTCACTTATTATTTTTTTTTAAATATTTTTTTATCTGAAATAAGCACTTCACACTTTGAGTTCTTCACAACGACTTAATGCATTCACAAAAACTGTTGCGTTATATATGGTCTACGAGACGAGGTAATAAAAATTAAATGATAATTTAAATTCTACCTGCTGTGTCTTGTGGTGGCTTAATAACCCACACAAGCAATTTTACGACCTACAATTGTGTCACAGTGATACGTTCATTTTTTAAAAGGGTTGCGGTGCATTACAGTGATACCTTAATTGTTAAAATGGTTGCAAAAAACGCGCATTTCTTAAGAAGGTGCCATAAAAAACCCATAAAAAGGGTTGTAAAAACAACCTTCATTTCTTAAGTAGGTGCTATAAAAAAACTACACAAGTAAGTTTACGACATGCAGCTGTGTCTTGTGGTGGCTTAAAAAACCCACACAAGCAATTTTACGACCTGCAATTGTGTCACAGTGATACGTTCATTTTTTAAAAGGGTTGAATAAAAAACCCACACAACTAAGTTTACGACATGCAAATGCATCACAGTGATGCCTTGGTTTTAAAGGGGTTGTAAAAAACACTAATTTCTAATAAAATTTTTTAATTTCTTTTCTATTACTAAGTTTAATTCATTTTTTCATTTACATATGTTCTGACTAAATAAATTTCTAAAGAGAAAAATAAACTCCAAAAAGAAAAAAACATAGGCATTTCGCTGATTTTTTCATGTCAAGTGCCAAAACTGGCGATTTTTTGAAATATTTTTATGGGGAACCCCACAGGGGAGTTCCAGGGGGTGTGCCACTGGCATGGGTGGGTCGGGCCTCCAAAGTTAGTGGGGGTCGGTCATACATTTGGACTCGATTGGAACACTCTAAATGGGTCAAAGTGGGATTTTTCTAAATTTGCCCCTACCCAAAAGTTCGACCCAAATTCTGGGACATCAGAATTCGTTTTAGACGTATGGTTACTTCGGCAAAGTTTCTTATTTTGATCCCTGGAATACGATTTTCACTGAGCAATGGGCGATTTTTATATATATATATATATATATATAAATTAAACCTTAGCCTTGGTGTGTCTGTAAAATTCCTAAATTTTAATACTAAGAAAATTCTTGTTTTACTTGTGGATACAGGCGAAGACATATGTAAAAAAAAAAAAAAAAAATCTTGCGGAAAATACTTTTGTCAACAAGCGGGAAATAACATCACTTAGCGGTATAGGTGAAGGAATCATTAGATCAATAGGTTCTACTTATCTTGAAATAAGTAGAGAGAACTTTGTGATAACTCATATATTTAGTGTAGTACATAATGAATTCCCAGTACCATGTAGCAGAATTATAGGAATGCATTTTTTGAAATATTTTAATTGTAGCATTGATTTTATGGAAAATAGAGAGTGTCTCATTATGAGACCTCGGGATTTTTGGTCCATAGCAATTCCGATACATCATACGTACGCAAATGACTGTGCTGTTTTACCAGCGAGAGCTCAGCTAATACGCAGGATACCTTTAATACACCCCATGAAGAATTGCTAGTATTGAACCAGGAAATAGAACCAGGCGTTTACATTGCGAATACAATGGTTCAAGGCAATAACGCATATGTTAGAATCCTTAATACAGACAAGGAAAGCATAACGACGAATATTAATGATATTAGAACTGAGAATTTAAACGAGTATGATGTTATATATTAGGGCACTGACCAAAAGAAGGACAATAGAAAGGATGAAATTTTGGAGAAGTTATCGAAAAATTTTCCTAAAGAATTTGAAAATGAATTGACAACATTATGCACGAATTACTCTTACATATTTGCCTTGGAAATCGAGAAAATTTCCACAAACAATTTTTAAAAACAACACTTAAGGCTGGGTGTCATGTTACCTACATATATAAAAAATTATAGAATCCCTCATTCACAGAAACTGAAAGTTATTAGACAAGCTAAAAAGTCAATAGACGATGATATTGTGGAACCATCAATATCAGAATGCAACAGCCCATTGTTGATAATACCGGAAAAAATGGCTCCCAAATTCAAATGAGAAAAGGTCGCCACCTTGCTTGTAGACTACCGCCAAGTGAATAAAAGATTATTGGCAGATAAATTCCCTCTTCCGAGAATAGAGGATATTCTCGATCAATTAATAATAATAATAATAATAAATTCCCGTCGTTCCTATAAGGAGCATAGGGCCATAACATATCTGTTCCATTCAATTCTGTCCAACGCTAGTGCCTCGATCAATTAGGAAAAACAAAATACTTGTAATGATGTTGTGTATGCACAATATAGAGTACCAAAATGTACAAACATTTAAAATGATATTTGAGCATACACAATATCATTCATGTATTGCAGCGTGTGAGGGCACAACAAAGTAAATTAAAACAACACAAAATTTAACAATAAAATATATTGATCCAAGTGTGTCACTGGTGTAGAAATAAATGTAAAGGCTTTATGTTACATTTACGAAATTGATTTTTGTTTATGCCAATGAACTACCAGTGATTTGGGGCACTGGGATTATAATAACAATTCGAACTACGGACTGACAAATGACCGCTCACACACACATGCAAACATGAGAAAATAGTTTGTAAGCTAGTTGTAAGACAAATTATGTAAAGAGTAGTAAACAGCAATTAAGAGAATTAGAATAATATGTAAAATAGATATATAAGAAAGAACTTGAAAAAATAAAGACATTCGAAAGATTAGAGTCAAGCAAACAACGTTAGTATTTATATTTAAAAAACATTCGTGTTGTTAACATCATAAATTATATGATAACATTTCAATTCATATAATAACCTTATATGGCGATCCTGGGACGATCCTGCGACAATACTAAGGACTTAATCTAGGCATCAATAGCAGGGGTATTGATATGCTTAGCTATTGAGGTACGAATGGAGAATTTTTTTTTGAAGACGCAATCAATGGCAAGGAGCAACATTTTTCTTAGGCCAAAAAGCGTATCAAAGGCGTATCCGAGTAATCATCATTGCATCACTACATCCAGAACGACTTCAAGGAATGTTTTCCAAACACCAGATATACAGAGCATGTAAAATACGATAAGTAAATAAGTGAATAAAAATCCAGAAGGTGCATGGGCACAACTGGTAAACATATTCAAGAACTGTGTAAAATTATATATTTGATAAAATGTTTAAAAAATTTTTTTTATGACAGTGCTTTGTAAACAAAAAAAAAAGAAAATAAGTGATAAATTGTTAAAATGTGGAAAAATTTTTTTTTTAACAAATTAAGAACAGAATGTATTAAATGTTTGAATTAAGTTGAAAAACAAAGAAATTGTTAAAATATTGAAAATTGTTAAAGAGTGAATTTTGTGTGGTTTTAGTCAACCATTTTTTTTTGTATTGACAACATTTTTTTTAGAAAGGATAACATACGGGCATTTTTTTTTTAATTTAATAGTGGAAATGGGAAACACCCACAATAAGGTACAGCAAGCTGTTGCAACTTCAATAAACGCACCCACAGCGGTCAGTATTAGCATAGAGGTAGTAATATTAATATGCATAGCAACAACTTTAATATTATTAGTCAAATACCTTAGACGGTACGTGAAGGAACAAATCAGAAGACTACAGGTCAGAAATAATTTAGGAAACAATTAACACTGAAAGCGAAATTTAAAATTATAAGATTTATTTAAAATAAATATAATTAAATGGAGAAACGATTGGAAGATGTATTAAAGGAAACAAAAATCACTGAGGAAAACTGGAGCAAGAAATTAAAGGCAGGAGAAGGGTTAGAGAGACCAGAAATTTTAAAAATTGGCCCGAGGCCAATAAAAACCTTGAATAGGAATAAAACAGACAGACTTGTAGACATACCGAAGGTAGATCTTTCGATAGTAAAGAAAAATAGGGGCGATTTTGCAAGCCGCATGAGGAGAAAATTGAACATCTTAAAAAGTGAATTAAGTTACAAAGAAGAAATAAGTAGAAAGAAGCAACTAGAAGAAAAAATAAAAAATACAAGAAAAGAATTGAACATGTTTTTGAAGAACAAAAAGAAAAACAAAAGAGTTTTAGAATCACACAAAAATGTCACTAAATAAATAGATATTATTGTAAGCAAAACAAAAAAAAAAAAAAAGAAGAAGAAAATGATAGGATGAAAATATAATGGAAATTGTCACTAGAAACTTATATACAAATGAAAATATGACTGAATAATTAGATATTAAGAAAAAAAAAAAAAAGGATAACATGAAAATATAATGGAAATTTTCACTAAAAACTTATATAAAAACGAAAATTGAATAAATAAAATAAAATAAAAAAAAAAAAAAAAAAAAGGTAAACAATCGAATAAAATTTTTTTTTCTATATGGAAGCCCTATTGGAAAAACTAAAAGCTATAACAGTGAATGCTAGGAAATCACTAGGTAGACCTTATTCTTTAGAAACAGTAGAATTAAAAAGAAAAGAGATAGCAGAACTACAGAGACAATTAGAAAAATATTTAATAGATCCTGAATTGACACAGGAAAATAGACAAAATATTACTGACTCATACAAAGCACTAAGGAAAGAAGCGTTAGAAATTTTAGAAGCTCACACAAATAAAAAGAATACAGGGAAACTAACACAACAGGAAATGACGAACAACATGATGGACATGAACGAAATATCGCCAATTTCAAAGCTGATACCAGTATTTACAGGCAAGAAAGAGGAGTTACATAACTTTGTAACGAATCTCGAAATACTGCATGAGACAGTAGTACCTGAAAAGCAAAGGTTTTTCTTTACTTTTGTATTCAAGTCACGTCTGGATTTAAAGGTACAGAATAGAATAAAACAAGAAACAGTTCCGACAAGTGTTAGTGAGTTGGTGTTGGCATTGAAAAAAGCCTACAAACCCACTAAATCATCGAACAATATACTACAGAAACTAACAAATACGATTCAGATAGGTGACAATATCAGAGGTTTTGCAGATAAGATAGAGTATCTGATAAGCGAGTTAAATGAAGTGCAAATTGGGTTGATTGGCGAAGCAGACAGATATGCAATATGCAGAACAAATAATGCTTTGGCATTTAACGTTTTTAAAAGTGGCTTAAGGGATCCACAAATCATATCAACTATCGAAGCAAGTAGAGTAAACACCTTTTCAGAAGCACTAAGAATTGCAGAAGATTCATCAGCTAGAGTACGGGAAAGGCAAGTACTATATCAGAGCGTAAACAGTAGAGCAAATGGAAATCGTGGTCGCAATAAAAACGGAAATTCGCGTCAAAACTTCAATAACAACAGATATAACATCAACAGATCTAACAACACTAACAACAGTTACAATAATAATAGATTCAATGGTAATAATAACAATTATAACAATATCAGATACAACAATAACAGCAATAGCAATAATGGCAGTAACGAATTTAGAAATGGTAGCAACAACAGAAACACATATTACAACAACAGAAACAATAATAATGGCTTTAATAGAAATAATAATAATTTTAGAGGAAATAACTACAGAAATAGAGGAAATTTTAACAACAGAAGAAACTATAATGTAAACCATATACAGAACCAGGGAAACTCCAGACAACCGGAGTTCACCCAAGAAGAACTTCCGGTGATCAACCAATAGATGAAAACAAAATATTTGGCATATCTCCAGATCTTACAAATTACGTTAAATTACACATACTAGAAACAGATTACCCATTAACATTTATGATAGACACAGGAGCGGATGTCTCACTGTGCAAAGAAAATTTTTTATACAGTTATCAAGAGGATCCAGATGATTATTGTTGCCTAACGGGAATTTCGAAGGAACAAATAAAATCATTGGGTTCAGTAGATGCGAAAATAAAATTTAACAACACAACTATCAAACATAAAGTACATTTAGTTGCAAGTGATTTTCCGATAAAAACCGATGGGATACTGGGGCGAGATTTTTTGTCCAGATATCGATGCAACATTGACTATGACAAATACATTCTAACGTTTGATACAACGGATGATAACATCGTGATACCGATACAAAATGATGCTTTCAGCATTAATACGTTAGAATACCGCCACGAAGTGAAATCATAATACCATTCGAAATAAAATTAACAGAGGACAGCGTAATCCTAAATAGAGATAAGGAAAGGCGTATACCTGGCGAATGCAATTATCCCTAGGGATGGAAACCAGCATATAAAACTGTTGAACGTAACGGATAAAGTCGTAATAGTAAATAATTTAAAAATAGAAACCATAGCATTGAAGGACTATGTCATATGCTCTATAAATGAAAATAATAATGAATACACATATGAGCGATTCAAAAAGTTGCTGGTCCATTTGAAGCCGGATAATAATGATGAGGAATTAATGATAATTTTAGAAAAATACCAATCAGTTTTTCACGTAGAGGATGAGGAATTAACAACCAATAATTTCTATGAACAGCATATAGATTTACACGATGAAACACCGGTATTCATAAAGAACTACCGATTACCACAGGCACAGACAAGCGAGATAAATGAACAGGTACAAAAACTTTTAAAGGATAATATAATTGAACCATCAATAAGTCCATATAACGCACCATTGTTACTAGTTCCTAAGAAAGGACAAACGGATTTAAAAAGATGGAGACTGGTGGTTGATTTTGGAAAACTGAATGACAAGATTGTTAATGATAAATTTCCATTGACACGATTGGACGATGTTTTGGACAAATTAGGTAGAGCTAAATATTTTTCTACGCTGGATATGACAAGTTCATTCCACCACCAGATTGAATTAGATCATCAATCACGTCCATACACAGCATTTTCAACACCCGACGGTCATTACCAATATACAAGATTGCCTTTTGGTTTAAAGATATCTTCAAATAGTTTTCAACGAATGTTGACGATAGCATTATCAGGTTTAGAGTCTGAAGCTTTTCTATATGTTGATGACATAATAGTTTTCGGATGCAGCCTGAGACATCATAATACAAATCTGATAAAGGTTTTGGACAGATTACAAAAATATAACCTGAAGTTAAACGCAAGTAAATGTTGGTTTTTGAAACATGAAGTGGTATACCTAGGACACCTAATTACACCAAATGGAATAAAACCTGATCCAGAAAAATTTGAAGCAATAACGAAGTACCCAATTCCGACAAATGCTGACGAGGTAAGGAGATTCGTAGCATTTTGTAACTATTTCAGGCGATTTATCAAAAACTTCGCAGACATGGCAAGCTGTCTAAATCAACTATTGAAGAAAGGAATGAAATTTGAATGGACAGAGCAATGTCAAAATGCATTCGAAAATTTGAAACGGAAATTAATAAGTCCACCAATTTTACAATATCCTGATTTCGAAAGACCATTCATATTAACAACAGACGCATCTGATTTTGCATTGGGAGCAATATTGTCACAGGGAGAAATTGGTGAGGACAGACCGATATCATATGCCAGTCGCTCACTTAACAAACACGAACGAAATAAACCAGTAATGGAGAAAGAGTTACTCGGAATACATTGGGGTATACAATTTTTCAGGCCATACCTATTTGGCAGAAAATTTATAGTGGTGACTGACCATCGACCACTCGTTTCGTTATTTTCACATAAAAATCCGAGCTCAAAATTGACAAGGATACGCATAGAACTATCCGACTATGATTTTGATATAGTATATAAAAAGGGCAGCAACAATACGAATGCAGACGCACTGTCGAGGGTAGAAATAGACTCTGATATTCTAAAAAGTATGATACCTCCTATGATTGACGAATCAATGAAGAAAACGCTAGTGATGACTAGAGCAATGACAACGAGTAAAAGTGATACAAAAAATAACAAAGCTGTAAATGAGGATAAAGGTGATACATCTCCTGTTGGGACTGGCCGCCTCAAGATGTGGGAATGTACATCAATTGATGATATAAAGCATGCAAGAAAAATTAAATTTATATTTGAGAAGAAGTCGACTAATAAAAATAATAGAAATGGAAATAAGAATATTAATATGCGCATAGGATATAGTGACAATTCATGGTACTCAGCTACATCGAAGAAACTAGAATCCAATAAGAAGCTGTACAGGGAAGAAAATGAAAATAATATAATTGAAATTGAAGGCGATAAGGTCATAAATGAAACGCGCGTCAGATGTAGCGAAAATCCATTTTACTTGGATAGAATCTTGGAGAAACTACCATCTATTTTGACAACATTAAATTACAAAACATACGCACTAGAGAAAGGTGACGAAGTATTTAAAAGGGTACCCTACGAAAAAATTAAACAAATATGGAATAAAAATAAGAATATCGACGTCGAAATATTGGTATACAGCAATCCTCAAAATATAATGAACAACGAGAAAAAGAAAGAATTAATAGAATTGTATCATAACACGCCATGTGGAGGACATTTTGGAGTTAGAAAAACTACACTCAGATTGAAAAAGAAGTACATATGGAAAAATATGTCAAAAATGATAAAAGAATATGTAAAAAACGTGCGATCTATGCCAAAGAAACAAACAAACAAGACACACAAAAGAAACACTATGTCAAACTGACATACCAAAACAAAGTTTCAACACACTTGTCATTGACAAAGTAGGTCCACTAAGGCCATCAGAACATTGTAGATATATACTTACCGTACAATGCGAATTGACAAAATATATCATAGCATGTCCAATGGAAACTAAAGAGGCGAAAAACATAGCCAAGTCTTTAATTGAAAACGTATTGAAATATGGAATGTTTAAAGTGCTAAAATCTGATAGAGGAACCGAATTTGTGAATGAACTGATGAAGGAATTATGTGAATTTTTGAAAATAGAACAGAGATTCTCAACACCATATCATCACGAAACACTGGGAACTGTGGAAAGAAATCATAGAGTTTTAAATGAATATTTTCTTTCATTCGTGACTGATGACAATTGGTACTCATGGGTTCCATACTACACATTTGCTTATAATACTACACCTCATGTAGACACAAATTACTCACCTTTTGAGTTAATTTTTGGAAAATTACCTAGTGTACCAGGTGACCACAATGTGTAATGTAATTTGCCTTTGACTTGGCTTATTTTAATCGTAAGTTAAACTGCATGGTAAACCGTAGATTAAGGTGTTCAAAAGAATCTTTTGGAGGAGGACTGCGGGAGCCATTGAGCTACTAGCTTCAATCGGTTGGGGGGTTCGGGTCCTGTTCCATAAAGAATTTATATCTCACTACAAAAATTATTGTAGACTCCCTATTTTTTTTTTTATATATAAAGTGAGTATTAAATGGACCAGATGACTACAACATTACTTCCTAAAGTAAACCCCATTGTAGCCTGTTTAATTTAATATGAAATAATTCAAAGGTAACAATCGAATTTGCATTAGTTTTGGATCTACTCATAGATATCTTTTAGGGTTTGGCGCTTCTTTACCCTCCCTTACAAATGTCCTACAAGCGCGAGATGATTGTAAGTAGGACCCCAGAACATATATCACCCTATCACAACATTAATACATTGTTCGTAAGAAAACACTTCTATTGATTTAGAGATTCATATTCGAAAAATTCATGATTTATTCAACCCATAGATTACTACACTAAGCAATGATATCGTATATTTTCATAAAATTTTAAATTGTTATATAAAACATAGTTAAATCATATTTAGAACAAAGATAGAAAAGTTTTTAAATCAAGCAATAGCACACATGTGCTATTATTATACAAAAATATTTAATATTTAATTATTGGGAAATGAAAATGCATTATCATATTACGATTCCGAATGTTTTGACGGTTTCAAAACGGAAAACGATTTCGGTTTACAGAATTTTTAAATTACGGAAGTTTACTGAACTTTATAGAAACAAGCAAAAACTAACAGAAACTACATGATCAAAGAAGAAATCAAAAAAATATTTTATTCATAAAAAAAACATAATTATGAGGTAAATGAGACTTATTATTATAATACCCATAATACCTAAAACACAAATTATATGAATTAACACTTTTGCAATTATTCTTCTCTAATAATTGCGAGTACACATTTTCTTCGTCTGGATTATTTCCTGACAGACGACATACATTTTATATTTTTTATTCCAAATTAAATTTAAGCATAAGTTTGCTTCGTTCCCAAGATATAGAATTGCAACGAAACACACTTATGCTAAACATTTTTCAAGCTAAATTTAAAAACCAATAACATATATATATAATTGCAACAAATACATTTTGGCTGAACTAAAATATGCTAACACAAGTTGATTTGTTCCCAAACTACACCGGAAACAAAACACACTTATGATTTTCGAATTAAATACAAAAACAATAACATAAGTTTGCTTCGTTAACAATACGTAAAAATGTACTGAAACGAAACACACTTATGACAAATATTTTTGGCGAAATCAAAATTGCTAACATAAGGTGTTTGTTACCAATGCATTTATACAGGAAACAAAACACACTTATGAAATGACGAAATGACAAATGTATCTAGAATAAGTTTTAGCTATAGAATATAAACCAATGTAAATTTGGAAATTAAGGCAGTAATAAAAAAGTCAGTAATAAAGGTAGTTTAAGATTGATCAGAAAAAAACAATTTGTCGTTTTTTTTATTTATTAAAAATAATAAAGTTTTTTTTTAAAGTATTGAAAAATCAATACATTAATTGGCGCAGTCGGTAGGATACTCGGAGTATCCCGCGAATTAATTAAATATTAAATTAATAAAAAAAAAGGAAAATCCTTTTTTTTCGCGAGTTACCAGACTTTTAAGTCTTCACCGAGATCCGCGTAAGAACTATTCTAAAATTTTACAAGTGAATTGTGAAAAAACTTTCAAAACTGTGAAAGAAAAATTTTTTTTTATTATAAACTGTTGCTGAAAACGAAGAAAACTCTTCTAACCAAAACACTAAAAAGTGAAACAAAATTAATATATATTTTTCTTAACTGTTGCTGAACAAAAGGAACACTTTTACAAACAGGAACTTATATCTAAAAGTGAACATTTTTTTTTAAACAATATTGTTCCAAACGAAAAACTGTTGCTGAAATAAAAATAAACTGTTTTAAACCGATTAAATCAGAAGCAACGAATGCAATTAAAATCCGCTGTGTGAAAAGAAAGAAAGCCGTCAGAAACCAGAATCACCGAAACATCATTCAACAAAAAAAAAAAAAAAAAAAAACATCAGTCAACCAGAAAGCATCAACCAACAAGAAACATCAGAAGATATCAACACCCTAGAGAGAAAGAATATTTACCAACCCCATCTCCATTCAAAGTAAGAATAGATATTTTTAAACTATATTATTATAAAATTATATTATTAAAATTATTATTTTAAACAAATTGAATCAATATATATTGTAAATTAAATTACGTCCTTGATGACCGACATAAGAGACACTTCGACAGAGTAGACCAATCAATACAGGAAAAGAAGAGAGAAAAAGGGACGAAAGGACATTTAATTATAGTAAAGAAAATTTTTTCATGAGTAGCGACGAGTCTAGCGATTACGAGACCGGTGGCTCTAGCACCTTTCTAGAAACCTTTCTTTGGGTGACTGACGAGGACTCGGGTATAGAAAACGACCTAAGAAGGACTGAAAGTAGAAGAAGAATACTTCTATCTAGGGAACGTAGGCGTTTTTACTACTATCTACGTCAACAAAGATTGAGAAATCAGTAACATTACATATAAAAATAAAGAGACAATTTTTTTTTATAATACAATTAAAGAAAGACATTTTTCATAATGACAGAACCACAAAACCCCCTTTCTGTTAGGATAGACCCACTTAAATACTTAGACAGACTTCCCGAATTTAACGGAGATTACAGAGATCTACAGAATTTTTTGAATTTAGTAGATAGAGTCCATCCTATTTTGACAGCTTATGATGCACCTTCACAATATTTATTTTCCGATATGATAAAGAGTAGGCTAAAAGGAAAAGCTAGGGAAGTTATTGAAATAAATTGCCAGGCACAATCATGGGACGATATAAAAACAGTTTTGATAAATAACTTTGGTGAAAGGAGTAGCTTAGAGGAGCTATTTGATAGACTGAAAAGCGTTAGCTTTAGAAATAATAATGTAGAATTTTATAATGAAATCAAACAGAGACTAAGGAGTTTAAATAATAAAACAGTTTCAATACTTGGAAACGGAGAAGCAGCGAATGAATGTGCAAGAAACAATATGCGTACGGCACTAAATGTGTTTAAAGAGAAAATGCCAGAACCCATGAGAACAATACTAACGTGTAGGAACCCTGATAGTTTAGAAAACGCTATGGAAATTCTATTTCAGGCTGGATACGCTTATACCACAAACAATAACGGAATAATCGGAAAACAGGGAAAATCTTACCAAAAAGAGGACCAACAGAAATTTAAGAAAAACGATAATTCAAATAGGCAACAACAGGGAACACGGATTTATTCTAATAATAAATTCCAAAATAATGGACTACAAAACAACCCCAGAAACAATAACCTCCAGAACAACACTAGGTTCGAAAACAATCATGGGTATACGCCCTGGAATAATATACAGAACAGTAGATATTCTCAAAATAATTCGACACAACAAGGGTATAATTATCGATCAAATCAGGGAAATTATGAACAAAGACAATATCACCGTAACGACCCACGTCCCGAGCCTATGGACATAAATATGGTCGAAAACGATCATCACGAATTCAATCCAAAGGACAATGAATATAATAATCAGAACAAATATTATCGCACACAGAATTATTACAACAGTCAAGACCAGAAACATAGACCCTCGAACCAACCTAATAATCCTTTACCTATTATGCAAGGCCAAGACCAACGTAATTACATTTCAGAAAATTTTCATTTTCGGGCCTCACAGGAGAATTACCCCATATAATTGTTAAAGGAAAATTAAAATTTATTATAGATTCCGGAGCCACACACTCCATTGTGAACCCTGGATTATGCGACCCAAAATGGAGAATAGAATCTAAGCCTTTGACCCTTAAAACGTTACAGAATCAGATCAGGACTACAATTATTTATAGAGTTCCTCTTTTTTCCGAGTTAGGGAAAGAAAATGATAAATTAGATTTAATAGAATGTAAGTTTCATAACTTCTACGACGGGATAATTGGCAACGACGTATTAAAACGTTTTAGAGCCATAATAGATTACAAAAGTAACACATTGATTATCAACAATCGACAGGTCCCTCTGATATACGGAAAGACTCGTGCGATTAATGACAAGAATGTCACAACCATCAATGCCAGGAATTTTTGCGTCATAGACGACGAATTTCAGAAAAAATCAGCGTTAAGCACCTCACATATGAATCCCGAAGAACGGACCGAAATAATAAAAATAATTAAAAGATATAATAATATCTTCTACCACCCTGATTCTAATTTGACATTTACGAACTCAATAAAACACAGAATTAATACTATTGATAATATTCCAATCTTCACAAAATCTTATCGATACCCCTACATCCACAAGAGCGAAGTACAAAAACAAATCCAAGAGATGCTAGATAGTGGTATAATCCGTCACAGTAAGTCACCATATTCAGCGCCCATATGGATAGTTCCAAAAAAGGATGACGCAAGTGGAACAAAGAAATGGAGATTAGTTGTGGATTACCGAAAGCTAAACGAAGTAACTATAGATGATCGATACCCTATACCAAATATAGACGAAATACTAGATAAACTAGGAAAGTGTATGTATTTTACCACATTAGATTTGGCAAAAGGATTTTACCAGATAGAAGTTGACGAAACCGACATACAAAAAACTGCTTTTACAGTTGAAGGAGGTCATTACGAATTCCTCAGAATGCCATTCGGACTGAAGACAGCCCCGGCAACGTTTCAACGCCTTATGAACACAGTTCTAAAGGACTATATTAATAAGATATGTTTAGTGTATTTAGACGACATAATAATATTTTCAACATCCCTGCAAGAACACGTCCAATCAATAAATTTGATTTTTAAATGTCTCGAAGACGCCAACCTAAAAGTCCAATTAGATAAATCTGAATTCTTTAAAAGAGAAACAGAGTTTTTAGGACACATAGTGACCCAAGAAGGAATAAAACCAAATCCTTCGAAAATAGAATGCGTTCTCAATTTTCCAATTCCCAAATCTCAGAAACAGATAAAACAATTTTTAGGACTTACGGGATATTATCGTAAGTTTATCAAAGATTATTCGCAACTGGCAAAGCCAATGACAAAATATCTGAAAAAAGACGCAAAATTGGACATTGAGGACCCTTCATACCGAAAATGCTTCGACACTCTAAAGAAAATACTGACGAATGACCCAATATTAGCCTATCCCGACTTTTCCGCAATGTTTACACTAACCACAGACGCAAGTAATTATGCACTTGGCGCGATATTATCCCAAAAAGATAGACCAATATGTTTCGCAAGTCGAACCCTAAATGAACACGAGATCAACTATAGTACCATTGAAAAGGAACTACTTGCCATAGTTTGGGCAACTAAATATTTCCGACCTTATCTATTTGGAAGAAAATTCTTAATAGAAACGGACCATAAACCCCTCACATGGCTTTTCTCAATGAAAGAACCAAATTCAAAATTTGTTAGGTGGAGGCTAAAGTTATCGGAATTTGATTATAACATAAAATACAAAAAGGGAACTAAGAATTCAAATGCAGACGCCTTATCTAGGATAATACCCGAATCTCCAGAGATAAATAAAATGGAACACACAACTGGAATAAAAGAAGTCGCATCACCCATTAATTTCTACAAAAATCAAATAATCATAACGAAAATATACTCAGGCTCTACGAGAATGAAAACTACGAAAATATTCCGTAATACTAGGAAAGTTTTTCATTTTAAGGAAATGGATCGAGCAACTGCGATAACTTTAATCAAGAATCATTTCAACCCTGATCAAATCAATGCAATTATCATTGATGACAGTTTTTATCAAAATTTCAAAGATACATATGACGAAATATTTTCGGCTAACAAACATTTCAGAGTTAAAAGATGCAGAAATAAATTCACTGATATAGAAGACGAAACTGAACTGACAAAAATTATCGAGCTGGAACATCTTAAGAAGAATCATAGGGGAATCCAAGCTGTATACGAAGAATTAAAATTCAAGTACTACAACCCGAATCTAAAGTTGAGAATAACTCAATTCATAAATAATTGCGAAATATGCACTCTAGAAAAGTATGATAGGAACCCTCCTAAAATACCGTTTAAAATAACGGAAACACCTACCAAACCACGAGAGATAGTACACATAGATGTATTCTATACCCTAGACAAAAAATTATTCATGACTATGATTGACAAGTTTTCAAAGTTTGCCATGGCCTTCCAAATTAATGGAAGATCCTGGACAGAATTCAAGACAAAACTACTGCATATAATAAATACATATGGGAAAATAGGAAAGATAATCGTCGATAATGAATTAGGCTTCAAAGCAATTCCCATGCAACAATTTCTGAACAATGAAGACATTAACATACATTTTGCATCCAATAGCAATCATACTTCAAATGCGGACGTAGAAAGACTTCATAACACTATTAACGAACACATAAGACTATTAAGACATGATGAAAAGAACAAAGACGAGACAATGGAAGAAAAAATGTTTAGAATCATAGGATTCTACAATAATACAGTGCACAGCACAACTGGCATTAGGCCAATAGACTTCATTAATGGAAAGATACATGAAAACGACTAAATGAGAATCCACGATATAATCGCCGCAAAGAAAGAAAAATATATCCATAGAATGAATAAGGATAGAAAAGACGTAGAATTGGAAGACGGAACTAATTTTATTAGGGAAATTAGAGGTGGAAAAAACCACCGGAAATATAGGAAAATTAACTCAAATAAAATAGATGAAGAACATATAGAAACTATAAAAACCAAACACAAATATTATAAGACCCACGTACGACCCAAGAAAAAATATCAAGATAGGGACAACCCAACTATCAAAATTAGATAATGACCGATCCCACTTAATTTCAGATGATTTGGATAATAATACTGACTCTCTTCGGAACCATTACGATGCAGACAATTGACATTGTGGACCTAACAGCGAATAACGGAATTATACCAATTAAAACTGCAGACTTTCGACCCATTGAGGACTACAACAAAGTATTACATATCATTAACTTAACTGAATACAAACAAACATTAGAATTTCTGGAAAATAATATTGAAACCCTCAAACAAACAACATTTGAAACCGGACCCTTAATGAATACAATAAGACAAAATTTCATTTTATTAAAGAAAAAGATAGAAAATTTAAGTCCCCATTTTAAGACTAAACGAGGACTAGTGAATGTGCTCGGAAAAGGACTTAAGATAATAGCAGGTACAATGGATAGTGAAGACGAGAAACATATACAAGACAAACTCAACATCCTATACGATAGAGAAATGAACATGACGAAAGATTTAAATGACCTCACCACTTTTAATAACGTTATAACCTTGCAGATACGAAATATAACTGACCACATAAATAGCCAACAATATCAGGTTGAAAAATACATAAATAAATTCAAAAACATCATACAGAACAAAATAGCGACTTTAGAAGATGAAGTAACCTTCATGTCCCAAGTGTACCAAATAAACAATGACATTTCACTATTAAAAGATCACGTAGACGACATTGGACAAATAGTATTTTCAAGTAAACTAGGAATAATACCTACTGACATTTTGACTCAAACAGAACTAGACCTCATAACAAATTTCGATAGTTACACGAACATAAAGACAACCGTTGCACTACACGAACAAAATCTAATAATAATTCTACTAATACCTATATATTCAGACCAAAAACTTACGAAAATTATGTTCGAACCCATTCCGAATTCTTCTAATAGATCGGTAGTTCTTGAGACTTCCGAGATTTTGACTGACATTAATAATAATATATTTAAGGCGAACGTCAAAGATGACCTAAAAAGAAATCTAGTAACTATAGAAGACGAATGTTTAGAGAGCATTCTTAACTTTCGAGAAGCGAACTGTAACATGAAAATACTAAACGAAACAAAAGTTGTAGAAGTCATTCAAGGCGTACTAGTATTTAAAAACTTTTTTAGTAACATAACACATAATTGTAATAATGAAAAAATAAACAAATATGGAAATTTTATGATAAAATTTGAAAATTGTAAAATATATATACAAAATAAAACATTTACAAATTTAAACGTTAAAATCCATGAAAAACTTTTGTTACCAAATATGTTCGTAAAAATTAAGGAAAAACCAAACACTACTATAACTGATATAAAACTAGAATCATTATATTTAAAACAACTAGAATATGACGAAAATATTGATAAAATTATTTACCACAATAGAAAAGTAAAAGCATTTAACTACAGCATCAATGGATTAATTATCATATCTATTATAATAATAATTGTAGTATTTAAATCAAAAACCAATCAAAAATTTGTGATTTCGTCGGAGCCTCAATGTAACGGTGGGGGTATTATAATACCCATAATACCTAAAACACAAATTATATGAATTAGCACTTTTGCAATTATTCTTCTCTAATAATTGCGAGTACACATTTTCTTCGTCTGGATTATTTCCTGACAGACGACATACATTTTATATTTTTTATTCCAAATTAAATTTAAGCATAAGTTTGCTTCGTTCCCAAGATATAGAATTGCAACGAAACACACTTATGCTAAACATTTTTCAAGCTAAATTTAAAAACCAATAACATATATATATAATTGCAACAAATACATTTTGGCTGAACTAAAATATGCTAACACAAGTTGATTTGTTCCCAAACTACACCGGAAACAAAACACACTTATGATTTTCTAATTAAATACAAAAACAATAACATAAGTTTGCTTCGTTAACAATACGTAAAAATGTACTGAAACGAAACACACTTATGACAAATATTTTTGGCGAAATCAAAATTGCTAACATAAGGTGTTTGTTACCAATGCATTTATACAGGAAACAAAACACACTTATGAAATGACGAAATGACAAATGTATCTAGAATAAGTTTTAGCTATAGAATATAAACCAATGTAAATTTGGAAATTAAGGCAGTAATAAAAAAGTCAGTAATAAAGGTAGTTTAAGATTGATCAGAAAAAAACAATTTGTCGTTTTTTTTATTTATTAAAAATAATAAAGTTTTTTTTTAAAGTATTGAAAAATCAATACATTAATTACTTATCTCTCAATTGCCGTCATGTAGTGGAATAGTTTTTGCTTGTTTATCAAAAAAAATGCACTTTATATAATGACTAATTAAATGCAAGAGACAATATTAAATGTTAACGTTGTAAATCATTTGAACTCACCCAAATAACGAAGTTCGATGAAGGCCTCCAAGAAGTTCGATGCTTTGGTTGCAATGCTGATGATGTTGCTGTTTAAATGGTAATTAATAGTGTTCTTGCATGATTATGACTAAGGTGATGCTTTAGGTACAGTCGGGTCACAAGTAAAGAACCAAAATTTGTAATAAAATTTTAAGTATTTAAATTTTCTTTAAGTTGTTGATATAGATTTCTAGGTTACTTTACGCGATCGTTATTTTATTTTATGAAATTTAAATGCATATTAAATTATTTTTAATATTAGTTTATAAGTAGTTACTTAATTTATATTATTTAAGTAAACCGTTTTGAAAAATGTAATGCACTTTCTTTTGAATTGTTTTAGTATATTAGAGATTTTAAGAAATGTATTCTAAGGAGCTTACACTGTAATATTAATTTCATTCTAGAAATGTGGTACTAAGTAATTTAAGTAGATGACATAGGTGACTTTAGCTAATGATATTCTTTTACCATGACAAGTAAAATTATAAAAGTTTGTTTAATTTTTTTACATAAAACTATTCACTTTTATACACAATTTTCCGGAATTTTGCAGGTTGAACCACTTAATCCTATTTTGTATTGTTTACGAATTTTAATATTTTTTAACTATTGAGAAAAATTTTTGTATTTTAGGAGGTAAATATTTTAACTGTTCTCTGTTAGAATTCTGTAATTTTATGATCAATTCCGTTGCCTTCATTAAGACTCTATTTTGTGTGTAACTTTCTTTTCTGTCTTTTTCTTGTATGATGGCAGAGTATTTTTTTGATATGATATTGTTTTTGCAGTTCGATATGAAAGCAACACCAGGTTGCCTATACGAATGATGAAGAGGTTATGTGGAGAGTCACAACAAGTATTTTTTTCTGGTTTCTTTCGTTTCGGGGAAAGGTAACTAAGGTAAGACACTTTACCATCAAATTGGAGTTGATTCCTTTTGTGTCTTTGACCACAGACAAATCTTTGATTAGATAAAATTATTTATACCCATAAATGAATTAGAATATTTCTCAAAAATTACTTGCTTAAGAAAACTTTACCTGATGTTAGTATTATATATATGTCTTATGTTATCCAATATTCATATCTGCTTTGTGGATAATACCATAGGAATACGAGTTTAATAAAATTTTGTCTTGGGGACTTCAGAGGTCCGTACTTTCCAACGTGTTGAACAAAAAGGAAGTAAAATATAGATTGTCATCTTAAGGTTACCTTCGTACGTCGCAAAAACGATGTTAACTCATGCAAAAAGGTATAATAACATTGAAACGAGGTAACATTGGTAAGAAGAAGTTATCGTTTGGGTATCGATTTCTTCAAGCACAAATAAAAAAAATTAAGTAAATGTTAATTGGAACATTTTACTACTTTAGTATGAAGTATAGATTCGTTACCGATATTTATACCGCACAATCTATTTTATTCCATGTTTTATTTATAATTTACTTGTGGGTTTTTTTATATGCAAGAACATGTTACCAACACTAGATTTAGCTAAGACGTAAACCTGCATTACATGTAAAACGTAAATATAATCCAATATGAAGTTAACCCACAAACGATTAAACAAAAATTAAAAAAAAAAACAAAATTGGGATTTAAGATACAAATTATTATTTTGGTAAAAAAAAAAAAAAAGAAAATATTTAAAAAAATGGTATCTTTCAAAATACTTCATTACAAAACCGAGTAATATTAATCCTTTTGGTAATAATATTAATTGGAAAAACTATCAAGGCCGGATATCTTTGGCATGGTACGTGCCAACTACTTTGCTATTCATATCCTCAAGGATATAGTAATTATTGCCGACTTTTTCTTTTACTTTGGATTTTATAAAAAGAGGGGATAATTTTGCGTTGTAATGTTTTAATTTTGAACTTTGAGAAAAATTTCTCCTAAATACTTCCTGACCGATATCAAACGACACGGGGCGAGCCCTGAGGTTGTATTGGTTTTGATTACGAGTGTACGCATCTGATATATGTTTACGAAGGTCACTACGAAGTAACTTTAAGTTATCGTCACGAGAAAGACCATAAGATGGTTCGTGTAAAAGTTTAATTTTTCTAAGAAGGTCATATGATTCACCATGTGTAATCATATCAAATCCGAATAGCGCGCGATATGGGGAGCAATTAATGGCTTGATGGGTTGAATTCCTAAGAGCACAGCTGATGTACGTGAGATTTTCGTCCCACAATCGTTGATCGTCTTTCAAAAATGAGCGGATGCCACTAATAATTGAACGATTAACACGTTCGGAAGCGTTAGATTGTGGGGAGTAGATCGCGGTATAAGTATGAGAAATTCCTAAGGATGTCAAAAATGCGTTAAATTCATTAGCTCGAAATTGTGATCCATTGTCGCTTACGAGCGTTTCAGGTACTCCATAGACGTGAAATATTTGTTTTAACAAAAATTCTTGTATCACCGATGAAGTAAATTTACGAAGGGGGCATAACCAATGAAATTTTGATAAGCGATCCAGTACTATTAAAAGCCCAATGTTTCCGTGTTTACTTCTTGGGTATGGACCTAGTATATCAATATACAAACGTTGAAAAGGGCGTACAGATATAGCAGGTTTACCCATTTCGGGTTTCATAATAAAATTAGGTGATTTTGTGGTCTTACAAGTCTCACAGATCCTAATATAATCTCTTACATCCCTAATCATTCCTGGCCAAAAGAAATTTCTTCGTATAAGGTCTAAAGTTTTCAACATACCACCGTGGCAAACGACTTTGGAGTCACGAAAACGAGAAATTAAAGTTTTACGAAGCTGGAGTGGAACCCATAGTTTCCAAGTTTGTTCATCTTCGTCTGGATTGCCACTATAATGTTCGGTTCTTATATAAACGAAATCATCTAAAATTTTGACATCCGGATATTTTTCAGGGTGCTTTGTTATTTGTTCTTTAAGGTTTGTATAATCAGAATCAAAAAAATGTGGTGAATTAAGGTCTACCTCTGGTTCTGCCAATTCTATAGATGAAATTTCCTCAGCGTGAATTCTAGTTAAAGCATCAGGCACTGTATGGTTTTTACCCTTACGGTGGCTTATCGTAAATTTGTATGCCTGAAGTTTAAAGACCCAACGAGCAAGTCTTCCACTTAAATCAGGTTGCCTCATCAACCAAACCAAACTCGAGTGGTCGGTGATAACTTCAAATTCTTGAAGCTCTAAGTAACAACGAAACTTTTTTATTCCTTCTAATGCCGCTAAGCACTCCCTTTCCGTTACACTGTAATTCCGTTGGGCGGAATTCAGCTTCCTCGACATATACGCTATTGGTTTTTCCGCGCCATCGTCATCCATCTGCACTAACACCGCTCCAATTCCATAGTCACTGGCATCACAGTGGAGGTAGAATTTTTTGGAAAAATCTGGGTTGCTAAGAATAGGGGCAGATGTGAGAAGTTGGTTAACCTTTTCGAATGATTGTTGTGCATCTGATGTCCAATTAAATTTTCTTTTCGTAGATATACACTCAGTAATGGGAAAAACGACGGACGAAAAATTTTCAATAAAGCGACGATACCAACCTGCTAAGCCCAAGAATCCTCGAACTTGTTTAATGTTTTTAGGAACTGGCCAAGATAGGATTGCATCTATCTTTTCGGGATCGGTTTTTATTCCGCCATGTCCTATCACGTATCCTAAATATCTAACTTCGGTTACACAAAATTTACTTTTTGATATGTTGAGGGTTAAATTAGCTCTTTTAAACTGTTCAGCAATTCTAACCAAAATAGTCAAATGGGTAGCAAAATCTTCTGAGACAATTACGAGATCATCAAGATAACCGAAAACACAGTGTCTGAGATCCGCAGGAATTAATTCGTCCATTAATCTACACATAGTTTGCGGAGCGTTGCACAGTCCGAATGGCATGACTACAAATTGGTATAATGGCCTTCCCGGGACTGTAAACGCTGTGAGAGGTTTTGCCTCATCGGCTAGGCCGATCTGCCAATATGCATCTTTCAAATCAAGTTTTGATATTAGGTTAGCTTTGGGGAGTCGTGAAAAAATACCCTCGATACTAGGTAGCGGGTAAGCATCTTTTTTGGTCACCAAATTAACCTTTCTGGCATCTAGACACAGGCGGACCTTATTTGGTTTAATTACCAAACGCATGGGAGAGCTCCATGGGGAAGTTGAAGGTTCTATTACACCTAATGTCAACATTCGATCTATCTCTTCAAACATCAATTTCTCCACAGCCGGAGAAACTGGATAAAACCTTTGTTTTATTGGCTTGGTTTCACCAACGTCAATTTCATGATGAATCATGGCGGTTTTCCCCAACCCATGTTTTTCGAAATTTGGGAATAAAGCTACAATAGCTTCTAATTGTTGAAGTTGACATGATGTTAAGGGATATCTTTCATTATCTAAATCAAGAGCTTTAGATTGTTCATTATTATCAGACAGGACATCGGAATTTTTAAATTCGGACAATTCACAAAGGGCATTTGTGCTTTTGTTAGACACAATTACTGACTCAAAAATATCAGGAGCTAACTTGAATTCTTCCCAGAAATCCAAGCCTAAGATCAACCTTTGAGACAAAGATGGGACAATTAATACTCTGAGACGTTTAACCTGATTCTTAAAAGCTAACTCAACATCTAAATAACCTAAAACTTTTTGAAGCCTGCCGTCAGCTGTTTTGACACCAGCCTTTAATTCACAAAACTCTTTAAAATTTGAAAAATCATACATCGCTAAATCAGAACCAATACATGTCACGTTCGCTCCGGTATCTAAGAGACCGAGTTCTTTAAAATTTAAAAATGACACTTTTGCATAGTACCTATTATCGAGTGAATGAGAAACTATTGAAGAAATAATATATTTGGAAGCAAGCTTACGTGATTTATAAAAACGACGAAGTCGTATAGCAGACCTTTTAGTTTTTTTATGTTTATTAAAAGACGCCGATGCAATATCAAAAATTTCAGCTCTTTTAGAGCGATATTCAGCCCATCGTTGATGGTAAGGACGAATAGGAAGTATAATTTTCTTGTCGTTTTCTTTTCGAGAAATAGGATTATTATATCGCTTTAAAATTGTTATTGGTTTTACTTTCTGGTTTTTAATCATTGTCAAATCTGGTTTTGTTGAAATATCATCTAGTATAATTTTAGAATCTACGGACGGTCCTTTGAAGGATTCGCAAGGTAGTTTTTTGAATGATTACAACGCTTTTCCTGACATTTTTTGCAATTAGGTTTGTAAAGATTTTTGGTTCCACAGCCGTAGCAAAATATGGTTTTATCATTCAAACAATCTTCCCAGTGATGACCGGATTCATCACAGTTCCAACATATAGCTACATAGGGGGCTTTTTGAATAGCATCAACAGCAAAATCATGCAAAGAGGAACTTCTGGTTTGTCATTTTCATTGAAATCAAGTTCTGCTACATTCCTTCGAGGAACAAATTGGTTAAGAGGCTTGGACTGAACTGAACGACGGAAATGATCTTCCATGAACAATTGTTCTCTTTTCTGTACAAGTTTACGAAGATGTGCTAAAGATACGATCGGGACATATAATAACTCACGTCTAATATCGGGATGAAGGTTTCTGGTTAAAATTTCGATAAGTTCTTGTTCTGGCATGGGTGTACCTAACCGTTCATGTATATTAGATATTGATTCGAAAAATAACTCAAAGTTTTCACCTGGTTTTTGTTTCCTTTTGCGAATTTCCTCCCGAATATCATAATCCGATTTAAAATCTTTATACTGGTAGCGGATGGCATCACAAAAATCGGACCAAACCACTGTTGGGACTTTCTTATGATAACTCCAAAACCAGTTTCGGGCTTTACCCGTTAGGAGTATGTGTAAATTACTACATACAAGGTTAAAATCATTGCCGAAATTGTCAGCTGTTAAAGATCTAACTCGATATAAAAATTCATCCACATTGAGACCATTTATGGACCCATCAAATTTCAAATTCCACTTTTGAATAATGGAAGTAATTTTATCAGCTCTAAGAACTGAAGAATTGTCAAAGCTACGTGGAGAATTATTTTGTGGAATTTGTTGTTGATAATTATTGTTTATCAATAGTGGTGGCCTTTGTGGCTGTTGCGGTGGTGGTAAATGAGATAAGTTATTTGTATTTCTATTTAAATTCGGATTTGTATTTAAATTCAAACTTCTTAAATATCTAGATAGATGAGACTCGATCATTTGATTGATTTGGACATAATCAATAATGGTTGTAGTTTCAGCCCTTTGTGGTGAATTACCATAAGGAGAGTTTGGAAACGTATTTACCTTCGTAGACGCCTGGATAATTGGAGTTGGCAGTCCTTGTGATTCTTGTGGTAAACCAATTTGATTATGAGTACTTACATCGACTAATTGGGTTTGATTATTATCATTAAATAAATTCCTACTTGTACTTCTAGTATTATACTGCTTAGATAATGCTCCTCGTCCTCGACCTCGATTTAATTTGGCTCCCTGTGCCGACTTTTGTTGCTGGTGCAGTGGACCTAGAGGATTATCTGCCTGCTCGTATTGGATTTGAGCACTCGGTATATGGCTTGCTTCAAATTGACATTGCCAATTTACTTTACGTAACTGAGATAACTCACAGGGACGTTTGCATGTCGGACATTCAGAAGATTGTGACAAATAATGTTCAATACAGTTTCTGTGAAAAGAATGACTGCATTGAGAAATAATCAGACAATTATCATTTTCGCTTAGGTTTTCATTACACAGAGTACAATTATTAATGGAGTCACGACAAGTCTCATCATTTCTATCGGCTGTAGCCATTTTATAAGAGTTTGCGAATAATTCAGAAATTTAGAATTCAGAAATAAATTCAGACAAACGATTTGAATTTGATTGCATACAAGTAAATAATATAAACCCTTAAAACTGTTTTCAGGAATAAAACAAAACTTAAACTGCTAACGTATTTATGTTAATTAATTCAATATATCTTAAAACATTTATATTGTAGGAAAATTATAAAAAAATTTCATCCAGAAGAGAAAAAAAAAAAATCTTGTCGTTGCAAAACAAAAGTATTAACTACTCTGGTATATGAGATGCCAATTGGGAAAAAAAATTTTAATATTTCAATTTTATTTAACAAACTTTTATTAAATTTGAAAATGTTATGCTCTGAAGCACAAAAAAAAAATGTTATATTTTTAAACAAAATTTTAATTAGTGTTTTCTTACAAAATGTTCATTGTTGTGTAGGATTGGAAAATAATGCTTGTATTCGATTGCTACTGTTTTTCAAAACCAGGTTATGAAAATTCTTAATTGTAAAGAATAGAAAAATTTTTATTAATTAACCAATTCATCTTGAACCTTACTGGATATTTAAATGCATTCAGCAGCTTAAATATTTTCCTAGAAAAAATCCAATGCTGAAACCAAAGTTTAGAAATATGATAACTTTTATATTCTTACAAAAAAAAAATTGCAGTTATATATGGACAAATTTTAAACTCTAAACGATCATAACGAAAGATACACCAGATGACAAATTACCCGAACCTTTAGACCTCAGGTAATTGAAATATCCAGAAAAGCTCTGACATGTATTCATTATAAATGTTTCAAAATTAAAACAACCCCTAATTAACAGCAGTATATGAAATCTATAAAAATATCAAAATTTGAGCAATAATAAGAGCCGAAAAAAAATACAACAGAGTTGTACTCCTTCGGGCCCCACGTTGGGCGCCATTTTGTAATGTAATTTGCCTTTGACTTGGCTTATTTTAATCGTAAGTTAAACTGCATGGTAAACCGTAGATTAAGGTGTTCAAAAGAATCTTTTGGAGGAGGACTGCGGGAGCCATTGAGCTACTAGCTTCAGTCGGTTGGGGGGTTCGGGTCCTGTTCCATAAAGAATTTATATCTCACTACAAAAATTATTGTAGACTCCCTATTTTTTTTTTATATATAAAATGAGTATTAAATGGACCAGATGACTACAACATTACTTCCTAAAGTAAACCCCATTGTAGCCTGTTTAATTTAATATGAAATAATTCAAAGGTAACAATCGAATTTGCATTAGTTTTGGATCTACTCATAGATATCTTTTAGAGTTTGGCGCTTCTTTACCCTCCCTTACAAATGTCCTACAAGCGCGAGATGATTGTAAGTAGGACCCCAGAACATATATCACCCTATCACAACATTAATACATTGTTCGTAAGAAAACACTTCTATTGATTTAGAGATTCATATTCGAAAAATTCATGATTTATTCAACCCATAGATTACTACACTAAGCAATGATATCGTATATTTTCATAAAATTTTAAATTGTTATATAAAACATAGTTAAATCATATTTAGAACAAAGATAGAAAAGTTTTTAAATCAAGCAATAGCACACATGTGCTATTATTATACAAAAATATTTAATATTTAATTATTGGGAAATGAAAATGCATTATCATATTACGATTCCGAATGTTTAGACGGTTTCAAAACGGAAAACGATTTCGGTTTACAGAATTTTTAAATTACGGAAGTTTACTGAACTTTATAGAAACAAGCAAAAACTAACAGAAACTACATGATCAAAGAAGAAATCAAAAAAATATTTTATTCCTAAAAAAAACATAATTATGAGGTAAATGAGACTTATCTCTCAATTGCCGTCATGTAGTGGAATAGTTTTTGCTTGTTTATCAAAAAAAATGCACTTTATATAATGACTAATTAAATGCAAGAGACAATATTAAATGTTAACGTTGTAAATCATTTGAACTCACCCAAATAACGAAGTTCGATGAAGGCCTCCAAGAAGTTCGATGCTTTGGTTGCAATGCTGATGATGTTGCTGTTTAAATGGTAATTAATAGTGTTCTTGCATGATTATGACTAAGGTGATGCTTTAGGTACAGTCGGGTCACAAGTAAAGAACCAAAATTTGTAATAAAATTTTAAGTATTTAAATTTTCTTTAAGTTGTTGATATAGATTTCTAGGTTACTTTACGCGATCGTTATTTTATTTTATGAAATTTAAATGCATATTAAATTATTTTTAATATTAGTTTATAAGTAGTTACTTAATTTATATTATTTAAGTAAACCGTTTTGAAAAATGTAATGCACTTTCTTTTGAATTGTTTTAGTATATTAGAGATTTTAAGAAATTTATTCTAAGGAGCTTACACTGTAATATTAATTTCATTCTAGAAATGTGGTACTAAGTAATTTAAGTAGATGACATAGGTGACTTTAGCTAATGATATTCTTTTACCATGACAAGTAAAATTATAAAAGTTTGTTTAATTTTTTTACATAAAACTATTCACTTTTATACACAATTTTCCGGAATTTTGCAGGTTGAACCACTTAATCCTATTTTGTATTGTTTACGAATTTTAATATTTTTTAACTATTGAGAAAAATTTTTGTATTTTAGGAGGTAAATATTTTAACTGTTCTCTGTTAGAATTCTGTAATTTTATGATCAATTCCGTTGCCTTCATTAAGACTCTATTTTGTGTGTAACTTTCTTTTCTGTCTTTTTCTTGTATGATGGCGGAGTATTTTTTTTATATGATATTGTTTTTGCAGTTCGATATGAAAGCAACACCAGGTTGCCTATACGAATGATGAAGAGGTTATGTGGAGAGTCACAACAAGTATTTTTTTCTGGTTTCTTTCGTTTCGGGGAAAGGTAACTAAGGTAAGACACTTTACCATCAAATTGGAGTTGATTCCTTTTGTGTCTTTGACCACAGACAAATCTTTGATTAGATAAAATTATTTATACCCATAAATGAATTAGAATATTTCTCAAAAATTACTTGCTTAAGAAAACTTTACCTGATGTTAGTATTATATATATGTCTTATGTTATCCAATATTCATATCTGCTTTGTGGATAATACCATAGGAATACGAGTTTAATAAAATTTTGTCTTGGGGACTTCAGAGGTCTGCACTTTCCAACGTGTTGAACAAAAAGGAAGTAAAATATAGATTGTCATCTTAAGGTTACCTTCGTACGTCGCAAAAACGATGTTAACTCATGCAAAAAGGTATAATAACATTGAAACGAGGTAACATTGGTAAGAAGAAGTTATCGTTTGGGTATCGATTTCTTCAAGCACAAATAAAAAAAATTAAGTAAATGTTAATTGGAACATTTTACTACTTTAGTATGAAGTATAGATTCGTTACCGATATTTATACCGCACAATCTATTTTATTCCATGTTTTATTTATAATTTACTTGTGGGTTTTTTTATATGCAAGAACATGTTACCAACACCAGATTTAGCAAAGACGTAAACCTGCATTACATGTAAAACGTAAATATAATCCAATATGAAGTTAACCCACAAACGATTAAACAAAAATTAAAAAAAAAACAAAATTGGGATTTAAGATACAAATTATTATTTTGGTAAAAAAAAAAAAAAAAAAAATATTTAAAAAAATGGTATCTTTCAAAATACTTCATTACAAATGACAATGACAATGAAATACAACAAATATATAACTTTGAGAATTATACGAACGAACTAAAAGTAAGATTAAAGCACTCTTTAGAAAATGCTAGAAAAATTATAGAGACAATAAAATTGAAAAGATCTAAAGATTCAAAGAAACAAGAAAATAGCATAAACATCCAAATAGGAGATCAAGTATTAATAAGAATAGAAAATAGAAAGAAACACGAATCACCATATCGCGGTCCATATGAGATTGTTGATATTGATGGTGTGAATGTTAGCATTAAAGTCAAGAATATAGTTAAAGTATTCCACAAAAATTTATTGAAAAAATACAATAAATAATAAACAAGAACAAAATTTTATGAATGAATACAAAGTTTTTAATACAATGTTACTATAGTAAAATATACAAAAACAAAATGCATTAACACAATTAAGCTAATATTAATAACAATAAATATGTAATTTGAATAATGAAAAAAAAAAAAAAATAATAAATAAATAAATTAAAATAATAATACTACTTGAATACGTACTTACGTACAAGCATACTACTATAATATTGTAAACATATAAAAAAAAAACAACATACAATAATTTTAAGAAATTTTGTTTATATGTAAGTACATTTACACTTTAAGAACATTTTTTTTTATATTTATATACAAATATGCGCATATGACTAAGATAACCAATAAGTAGCAAATAAAAATAAAGAAATAAAAGGAATAATGTAATACTTAAGAATATGATATTTCATTAAAATAAGAAATTTTTTATAGCTCAACACCAGACATCGGATTAACATAAATAAAAGAAACCATCCAAATTCGCAATTAAATTGGATGATTTCTCTCTTGTGCGTTGGGGGTGTAATGATGTTGTGTATGCACAATATAGAGTACCAAAATGTACAAACATTTAAAATGATATTTGAACATACACAATATCATTCATGTATTGCAGCGTGTGAGGGCACAACAAAGTACATTAAAACAACACAAAATTTAACAATAAAATATATTGATCCAAGTGTGTCACTGGTGTAGAAATAAATGTAAAGGCTTTATGTTACATTTACGAAATTGATTTTTGTTTATGCCAATGAACTACCAGTGATTTGGGGCACTGGGATTATAATAACAAATCGAACTACGGATTGACAAATGACCGCCCACACACACATGCAAACATGAGAAAATAGTTTGTAAGCTAGTTGTAAGACAAATTATGTAAAGAGTAGTAAATAGCAATTAAAAGAATTAGAATAATATGTAAAATAGATATATAAGAAAGAACTTGAAAAAATAAAGACATTCGAAAGATTAGAGTCAAGCAAACAACATTAGTATTTTTATTTAAAAAACATTCGTGTTGTTAACATCATAAATTATATGATAACATTTCAATTCATATAATAACCTTATATACTTTTCATGCCTTGACTTGATGTCAGGTTTTCACCGAGTTCAACTACATGAAGATTCAAGATATACTTTTCTACAGAAAATGCCTCATATCGTTTCAAACGACTTTCTTACGGACTAAGGATAGCTCCATACTCATTTCAACGCATGATGACTCTCGCATTCACTGGTTTGAGACCGTCACAAACTTTCCTATTCATGGATGACTTAGTTGTGTTGGGCTGCTCTACAAAACATATGTTAGACAATTTAACAGATGTTTTTGATCTTTGTCGAAAACACAATTTGAAGTTACATCCCGAAAAATTTACATTTTCATGCACGAGGTTTCTTATCTGGGGCATAAGTGTACCAGTGTGGGTATGGATGATGGAAAATATTCAGTTATTGAAAATTATCCAGTGCCGTCCAACACGGACACAGCTAGAAAATTCATTGCTTTCTGTAATTATTACGGAAGGTTCATTAGCAATTTCGCTGACTACTCCCGTCATATAACCAAACATGGAAAACGTAGAATTCAATTGGACAGACGAATGCCAAAAAGCTTTTGAATATTTGAGGAACGCTCTAGTAAGTCCAATGATACTCCAATATCCGGACTTCACTAAGGTATTTTGTATCATAACGGATGCAAGTAAACATGCATGCGGTGCAGTTTAACACAAGAGTATAATAGTAACCAACTACCGATATCATATGCTTCTAAGTCTTTTACAAAAAGTGAAAGCAATAAATCAACAATTGAACAAGAGCTCACTGCGATTCATTGGGCAATTCAATATTTTCGACCATATATGTATGGTAGGCATTTTTTAGTGAAAACGTATCATCGTTCATTAACTTACTTGTTCTCCATGAAGAACTCCAGCTCAAGGATTAGATTTACGGGAATACGACTTTACAGTTGAATACCTCAGAGGCAAGAATAATTATGTGCCAGATGCATTATCACGGATAACGATAGATGATCTGAAAAATATAAATATGAATAAAGCAGTTCTCAGAATAACAACGAGATCGGCTACCAAAATGGCTACCAAAATAAAAATGAAAATTGTAATGTATCACATCATTGAAATAGAACGCGTGTCTTCTGCATTAATGATATTCAATAACTGATTCTTTCTTTATTTCATTATCTCTTATGACTAATCTTATATAAATACGTATTAGGCTTGCCAGATTGACAGACATTATTGAAATACCTAACACGTACTTTCTTAAGCTGTTTAATTAGTTTAAATCATATAAATGTTCAAATAATATACACACATGTTTAAATCATATGAATGTTTAAGTGCTATACATACATTTTAAATCATATAAATGCTTTAAAACATTCTCTATTTTATGTAATCTTAAGTTTTGCCTTCTACTCTTCCCATTTTCCTAGGCCATAATTTCCTTCTCGGTGTCTCCTTACTCACCGCCTCGGAATCATTGTCAGTTGTTTGGCCGGTGGCTCTTTGCTCAGTAGTACAAATATGGTCCAAATTTTAAATTCTATGGAGAAGTTTTTTTTTTAAATTTTTAAGTAAAATTAAAAATTTTTTTAAACGTTTCTCCACATAACTAATGATAACTTCAAAGAGGTTAGTCCGATAGTATTAAAATAAATTTAGAAAAATTCAGACTTACATAACCTTTAATCCGTCTATATATCTAGTTTCAATCGGCTCAGTAGTTTCGGAGTTATAATAAATAATTGAAGCAAAAAATATATTTTTTACGTGAAAATATCAAATTTTTTTGTTTTAAAAACATCATAAAAAATCGAAAACTGCAAAAATTGTTCTGATTTATTGCTTTTTCGCAAAGCCACATGTAATAAAATGAGATATCGATCGTGAAAATCGATTGGTTCTTTTCGAATTTATTCACAATTAAGTAAATTCGCTCATTTTCACAAAATTTTTGTTTTTTGTTTGATATACATAAAAATGAGCTGCTAATGTTCTTCTTTCGGTAGATCGAATTTAAAAACACTTTATATTTTACTAAAATTTACATTTTATTATTTAAATATATTATATTATATAAAATTTATTATTAAAAGATTTATAATTATAAACTACAAACTCTGGAATTTTCTTATATACGATTTTCTATTATTGTTGAATGACGAAGTGTTACTCTGAATACTCCAGCAAAGATCAGCCACCATGTGTGCATCCCAGAGACCCTGGTATCGTTCCTCCTTTGTTCGCATATCTTGGTGAAATCGTTCGCCCTGTTCCTCGCTCAAGTCTTCTAGGTTTTCAGTAAAACGATTTAAGTGACTGTGTAGGTAGTGCACTTTAATGCTCATGTTGCATCCAAGTCGATGGAAGTGAGATAACATCTCTTCAACGTGCGCAACGTAATCATCACCCTTGTTATTTCCTAAGAAATTTTGAATAACCCATACAAACGAATCCCATGCATTCTTCTCAATTTCTGACATTGAACTGCCAAAATTAGTATCGTTCACCAATTTGCGAATTTGTGGGCCGTCAAATATGCCTGCTTTTAGCTTTTCCATACTCAGATTTGGAAACTTCCTTGAAATATACTGGAAACATTCACTATCTTTGTTAAGTGCTTTAACATATTGTTTCATCAGACCAAGTTTAATGTGAAGAGGGGGTAATATGATGCGATCTCGGGGCACTAGAGCCACATTTATAACATTTGGCATACCTGGAACCAGTGTTTCCCTAGAAGGCCATTGTTTTCTCTTCCAATGTTCTGATTTAGCTCTGCTGTCCCATAAACATATAAAACAAGGATATTTGAAAAGAGAAAATTTACCATCTTAAGATCAACACAAATTACCCACTTATGTTCATCATACTTAATCTTCTTCATGACCAATGCAATTCTTCTTTTACTTTGGTTGAATGTGCGATCGGCAAGGAGTGAAATTTATTTCCATAATGCAAAAGGACACACTTCAAGCTACGTTTTTATGAGTCGATAAATAAACGCCATTCGTTTGAATCGTATTTCTGTAAGCCCATGGCAGTCATCAAACCAGAAATATCTGTGCAGTACACAAATTCATCCTCTTCAGCAAAATAATGAAGGCTTTTTCTCGAGTACGGTAATACGAAGCTCTAGTTTCTTCAGTTATGAGACCTGTTTCTTTCATCCGGGACGCGAGTAATTCAGAAGATCTTTTCGACAATCCAAGGTCTCTAATTACATCATTTAGTTGGTCTTGATTCCATGGTCTCGACTAGAAATGTTTGTGTGGGATGAACTCGTTACTTTCAGATGTAGATGGTAGTGATGGATCTGAACTATCTGATTAGTAACAGATACTTGAGGTTGAGTGTCCTGGTGATGATGAATGCACTTGACTACAGCTTGCACACTGATCTTTAGCATATGCAACTTCTTGTGAATGTAGAACTGCAAGTTCAAACCCATCAGCAGACCTCGTGGGGTAAGACCATCGCATGTGTTTTCCGAAACCGCTTTTTTACTTAAACAAAAATAACAATCGGATTCGTGGCTCGCTGTTTCTCTCCATACCATAGGTGTCGAAATTTCTAAGAGTCGTCTGTAAAATGAAAAAAAATTGAAATAAGGAACAAGAAGAATTCAAAATGTAACTAAGAATTACTGTAAGTATAAAATATTCCAAAATAACCTATACTTACTTTACGTTAGACGACGTCACAGATATATTCATTCGACATGAAAGGCATATAGTACTCGGTGTCCAATGCTGGTTCAAATTGTGCGGATATACATTATAGCAATCTTGAAATAACTTTTGCAATGAAGGATAGAATTTCACTTTTTTCCCGGTGATATGTTGGCCGCACACATAACAAAATAAATCCGGATTGTATTTACAAACAAATGTTCTGGCTTTCTTGGTCATTTTTAATAATACGTGAAAATTATTTTCAACTTATAAGCTGAATGACTCTAATCTTTATGTAGGGATAAAATGATGTTTCCGTTATCGCAAACACTTCTTGAATGAAATGAAACGGCTCAATCAGTTCTTATTAATACTGAGCGCGATTTCCAAGTGTGTCGTATCTATGGACCTGTTTTATGATACGATACTATAATTTGGGATAACCCTTTTTATGGGTACAGTTTGTGTATGCAAAATTCCGTTACAGGCAGCTAACGGAAAACCACACATCAATAAAAAAGTGCACTTTACTTTTTCCCGTTTAATTGACTTTAAACGGATTAGGTATCATAAATGAACAGAAACAGCAATTTAGTTCTGAGAATCATAAAAATGTCATAAACGTTTTTTTCCAAATAATTTTGTACATGTAAAGGGGGTTTGCCAAAATCCGTGTCGTAAAATGCACCTACTTTCTACGTTCTGCATTTTTATTATACCATTTTCTATAGAATATCGACGAAGAGTTTTTAAATTCATTCAATAACAAAATATTATTTAGTCGTTATTATGTAAACCAAAGAAAGATTGACAGTGCTTGTAAAATGCGACACCTTCAATTAATTGTGAATAAAAAATTTTTTGTGAAAATGAGCGAATTCACTTAATTGTGAATAAATTCGAAATTCCTATTACATGTGGCTTTGCGAAAAAGCAATTTGCAGTTTTCGATTTTTTATGACTTAAAAAAAAAATTTATATTTTCACATAAAAAATATATTTTTTGCTTCAATTATTTATTATAACTCCGAAACTACTAAGCCGATTGAAACCATTTATATAGACGGATTAAAGGCTATGTAAGTCTGAATTTTTCTAAATTTATTTTAATATTATCGGACTAACCGTTTTGAAGTTATCATTAGTTATGTGGAGAAACGTCTAAAAAAATTTTAATTTTACTTAAAAATTTAAAAAAAAAACTTCTCCATAGAATTTAAAATTTTGACCATTTTTGTACTTAGGTAGCCATGGTGCATCAAATCTATACAGTGGTTTTTGTTCGGCATTTTTGCTGTTGACCTGTGTTATCTATGCCACGAATTTGATCTAAGTGGCTTTTAATTTCCTTTTCATTGTTTGAAAATGACAGTGGCTGGAGACCAGCTTGGTTAATTTGGGTTGCTATAATTACGTATAAGGACTTTTTGGCCTACTCTAAATTGAACTTCGCGCCTACCTTTATGGTGTCTAAGACTTTAAGCTTGACTTGCTAGAATATTTTCTTTTGTTAGTGGTGGTTTTAAATTGCAAAGCACGTTTTCAAATTTCTACCGAAAAATAACGCAATGTCTCGTGTCGCGATAATCTACCAAAAATCTATTGATAACTACATCTAAGTCTGATTCTTTTTGTTGCTTCAAATTTGCAATTACTGATTTTTTTTTTACAGTTTTTACGAAATTTTCGGCTTGGCCGGTTGTTGATGGATGACCGGGAGCTGTAAGAATGTGCTGTACATTATTCATTGATAAAAATCTTTAAACTTGTCCGATGTGAATTGACGTCCGTTGTCACTTACGACAATATCAACTAATCCATATCTACAGAAAAGTGTCCTTAATACTTTAATTACAAAAGATGACGTAATGTCTGTGGTCAAAAAGACTTCGGCCCATTTTGTAAATGAATCATATTGAATCAGCAGGCGTCCATGGAATTAAAATGCTTTTTCATGACTTCCTTGCAGTTCCTGGCAAGGCTTACAATTTGTTACTAACTCCTCAATCTGCTTATCCATTCCTGGCATTTACTATCCTTGTCTTTACCATAACAAAGTGTGACAAATGTAAATTTTGAAAAATGTGTGTGCGCAACTTCTGAGGTACTACAGTACGATATCCCCACAGAATGCAACCACATTCAACCGAAAATTCCGTTGACTTTTCACAAAATGCCGCATAGTCATCACCTTTTAAGACCCCTCTACCAATAGCATCTGATACTTTGATAAAATCACGTCGTGTTTCTTTAGCGATATCCTTAAAATCTAAATTCAAATAATTTTCTTTTCAACGTAATTTAAGTAATTGTTTTCAGTGAAATCATCTGAAATATTATGTTGTGGTATTATTTACAAATTGTCAGCTCATTTAATGAACCTTTAACATGTTCGACAGTATAGTCGAATCCTGATAAAATCAGTGCCCAGCGCTGCATTCGCGCAGAAGCCTTTGTGCTCACCAAAAATAGTCAAAAGCGGTTTGTGCTCATTTCGTAAAACAAACCGATGACCTATAAAATACTGTTTCAATTTCATTACGCAGAAAATAATTGATAATGCTTCTTTTTCTAATGTGCTGTAGTCCATTTCTGATTTCTGTTTTAGTTAGTGCTCTTGAAACAAAAGCGATGGGCTTAATTGCTTTGTCTGGACAAACATGTAATAAAACACCTGCCTCTGCAGTATTACATGCATCAGTCATCAAAACAATAGGTGAACTAGGGTTGAAATGAACCAAAACCTGTTCAGACAAAAAGTCTTTTTCTCATAAGCTTCTTGAAATTTTACACCTTTTTTTTTAACAAATTATAAAGGGGAGTCATCTTTTGAGCAAAACCTTTAATGAATTTTGAATAATAATTCATTATTCCTATTAGAGCTCTTAACTCTGCAACATTCTTGGGAATTGGAGCATTTGTTACGTCCTTTCTTCATTTTTTGTTAAACCGTTCGCATCTATAGTGTATCCTAAATAAGAAATTTGCTTCTGAAAAAACTTGCATTTGCTAACATTTAACTTAAGTCCGGCAGACTGTAATTTGTTCAAAACTAATTTTAAATTTTCAATAGGATTGTGAAGATCTTTTCATGTCACTGTAACGTCATCTTGGTAGACAACTACACCAGGAATTTCTCTTAAATGACTTTCCATTGTTTTCTGGAAAATAGCTGCTGCCGTCTTAATGTACCAAGTTGTGACTTTTCATCCAATAACAACTGGTTGTACGCATTTGCCAAAACTAATTTCGTAAATAAGTAACCTCCCTGCAAGGAAGCGAAAATTTCGTCAATCCTTGGAAGTGGATAATTAAAATCAGCCAAATGTTTGTTGATGGTAACCTTCTAATCACCACAAAGACGCAAATCGCCATTTGGCTTTAAAATGGGCACCAACGGTGTACCCCACTCAGAATGATCAACTTGGTCCAAAATATTATCATCTATCAATTGCCTAAGTTACTTTGCAATTTCAGTTTTCCATGCAAGCGGTAATGGATGTGGTTTAAAAAAATTGGTTTTGCGTTTTCGGTCGCCAATAATGAAACTGTTGTACACTTGTTAGGGTGGCCCTTCATTATATGGGAAAAAAAAAGTGTTCAAACTCGCGGTCGCAACCCCTAGAAATATGCAAATAGCAAAAAAAAAAAAAAAAAGTGAGAAATACAAAGTTTTGGGCCAATCAAAAAACATTTAACTAGAGGTGGCACAATGCGATTGAAAATTTCAAGTGTGTTTATATGGGGATTTTTGGCACAAAAGTGGTCTGCGGCATTTGCTATTTCTTGGCGAGTTTTTCTTCGATTTTGAAGTTTTATAGCTTTTTGGAAAGATAATTTAATACTGATCCCCAATTATATAACAATTTGTCGGAAAAATTAAACTATAGAACGAAATTTTCATAAAATCCACTTCTTCGTCTTTTTTGATCATCGCTGCAGCTGCTTGCGTTTGTACAGCCTCTGCCGCTGCTACCATTGTTGCTGCTACCATTATTGCTGCTACGACCGCCTCTACCATTTGACTTTCTTTGCCCTTGATAAATATTTTTCCATGCGTTTTTTGCATAATTTTCTTCTCTTTCGCTAATGCTTTTTGACGAATTCATATTTGTGTCCATAATCAATGCTGTTTTATATGCGCCTGCTAAAGTTAACGTTTCATCTTCTTCACAAATCCTCTCAAATGTTTTTGCTGGTAGACCCATCACGAATTGATTTAAAATAAAGGCTTCAAAATTATCACCAAATTTGCAATTAAGTGCCATCTTCTTCACTCAGGCATACCAATTTGAAATGCTTTCATGATCATGTCTCATAGATTGATGAAATAATTTTCTTTCTCGGAATACTATTGTTTGTGGATGTTCTGTGTTTGCAAAATTTCACACAGTGCTTTATAGGTTTTTCCACAGGTGATGTTGTGCTGCATAGACAATGTAAAACACTGTATGCATCTGAACCGATTATTTTAATAACGTTGCTTTTTTTATTATCGTCAGATCACTTGATCTCAGCAAAGTGGATTTCTAAACGTCCTTTCCACATTAACCAATTGTCTGAATTTGGAGAAAACTCTGATATGGCTTGAGCTTGAGCCAATGTGACCGCAACTAGATCGGGCATTTATATTTAATTCAAATCTTTATTTGTTTAATTGTTGAGAAACTAATTTTTTATTTTATATGCAAATGTTTTTTTATTGTGTTTTGTAACTTCAACACTTCTTCTTGTATATTTGGAGGTATTTGTGTAAATACACAATTATTATTAATAACAACTATAAAAACACTTTTAGTTAATATTTAACTTACACATCGTCGCCATTTGTGGTGTATCACACCATTGAAATAAAACGCGTGTCTTCTGCAATAATGATATTCAATAACTGGTTCTTTCTTTATTTCATTATCTCTTATGAATAATCTTATATAAATACGAATTAGGCTTGCCAGATTGATAGACATTATTCAAATACGTAACTAAAACGATCAGCAATTAACTCACAAGAAGCCCAATATATACGAAGTCATAAGCCCATCTGACGTCAGGCGATATGGTAAGCTCGAGATGACTTCAGACTATTGTTTATTATAACATGGCAAAAGAAACATATAGAAAATTTTTATAAATGATTTATTTGCTAAAGGGAAAATTTGTAGCATATGTAGTATAGAATATAAGTCACCACTACCAACAGAACATTTTGGGACAATAAAATATAAAGAGTGATCATGTTACACACAAATAATAACACAACAGCTATCGATTTGGCATACGCAAGCAGTACGCTTTGCAATTAAGCTGATACGGTGTTTATTGTAACAGTCAACCCTTTTGGTGTTGCACAATGATTGTTGAGACATATATATAAAATTGACCAAAGATGTTCTGTCTAATGCTACACTTCTTTACTTTAAACCAAAGAACTTTGTAAACGTATTTTAAGTATAAATAGTGTTCGATTTTGTTCAATCGACACACTTTGCTTTCAAAGCTAATAAGAGCTAAATTGTTCGGCTCTGAGCTAAGTCGATCTGCTCAGCAAAGTTTTAATAAAACAATTATTTGAAACCCTTAAATGATTGTGTTTTATTTACAATAAGACAATAAGAATCCTGATGGGATTATATGGCGATCTTGCCAGTTTAAAGTCACGTATCCAGACAGAAGCGTTAAAGCCGCATTCTGCAGACAAAACGCGTTAAATTCGCGTACATTATATAATATTTGCATAGTCCTGACGTAGATAGGCAAAGGTCTGTCAGCAGCGAAAAAGATGTCCGCTGGGCGAAAACCCATAACTATAGCGGAATACCAGCAGACATAAAAGAAGAAAACAACAACAACAAGAAGAAATAATAATTCCAAAACTCCAAAAACCCAAAAGAAGAGGGGCTACATAAGCAAGCTACGCAGAGAACGAGCTGTATTGATGAGAGAGGCAAGCAGTGATCCACCACCATCCTGGCAGAAGGCCACTGAAATATGGAAACGAGTCCACCATCTAGAGTTCCTCATTAATCAGTATCACAGACAAGGAAAAGAAAAGTAAAAAAAAAAAATTTTTTTTTTTGTTTCTAAGAAGAAGTGCGTATAAAGCCGCACTCATAGGGTCAGACGGCGGTAACCGCCTAGTGACAATAATTGTTTTTTTTTCTCTAAATAGAAAAAAATTTTTTTTTAAAAACATTAAATAATATTTTTTTTTAAATCCTTAATAATATTAATAATAGGAAATAATTTTATATTTTTTTAATAATCTAAAGTTATCAATAATTTTTTTTACATTCTACGTACTCGTACATAAGATAATGTATGTACATAATGATAGAAAATAATTTTTGTTTCATTACAACAACCTTTTAGATTATTAAATTCTTTACAAATCAATATTATTTTTCATATACAAATAAGTAACAATGAGTAATTTTAATAAATAATTTTAAAATAACATTTCCTTAATCTAATTATATAATGGGCAATGAAGAGTCCAAAATCGTTAATTCTAAAGCAAATGTAATTAACTAAATTATAGTAAAGCATGAAAAACAAGACCTTTTACTTGTAGAAATATGATTAATAGTAATATCAATACTTATGTGCCTAAATTTGGCCACTTTGGAAACTTAAGAAAAGGTACTTAAGTAGGGCTAACGGCCTAGAGAAAATTTAAATGGAAAAATGGGAATTGATAGACCAAGTAATAACCTCAGAAAAAGAAAATTTCATGCATTAATAAAAATATATTTGTAAAAGAAGAAACAGTGAGAAAACACCTTTCAACACTGATTAACGCATTAGAAGCAATTAGGAATATATTATATAATTATTGGGAAATGAAAATGCATTATCATATTACGATTCCGAATGTTTAGACGGTTTCAAAACGGAAAACGATTTCGGTTTACAGAATTTTTAAATTACGGAAGTTTACTGAACTTTATAGAAACAAGCAAAAACTAACAGAAACTACATGATCAAAGAAGAAATCAAAAAAATATTTTATTCCTAAAAAAACATAATTATGAGGTAAATGAGACTTATCTCTCAATTGCCGTCATGTAGTGGAATAGTTTTTGCTTGTTTATCAAAAAAAATGCACTTTATATAATAACTAATTAAATGCAAGAGACAATATTAAATGTTAACGTTGTAAATCATTTGAACTCACCCAAATAACGAAGTTCGATGAAGGCCTCCAAGAAGTTCGATGCTTTGGTTGCAATGCTGATGATGTTGCTGTTTAAATGGTAATTAATAGTGTTCTTGCATGATTATGACTAAGGTGATGCTTTAGGTACAGTCGGGTCACAAGTAAAGAACCAAAATTTGTAATAAAATTTTAAGTATTTAAATTTTCTTTAAGTTGTTGATATAGATTTCTAGGTTACTTTACGCGATCGTTATTTTATTTTATGAAATTTAAATGCATATTAAATTATTTTTAATATTAGTTTATAAGTAGTTACTTAATTTATATTATTTAAGTAAACCGTTTTGAAAAATGTAATGCACTTTCTTTTGAATTGTTTTAGTATATTAGAGATTTTAAGAAATTTATTCTAAGGAGCTTACACTGTAATATTAATTTCATTCTAGAAATGTGGTACTAAGTAATTTAAGTAGATGACATAGGTGACTTTAGCTAATGATATTCTTTTACCATGACAAGTAAAATTATAAAAGTTTGTTTAATTTTTTTACATAAAACTATTCACTTTTATACACAATTTTCCGGAATTTTGCAGGTTGAACCACTTAATCCTATTTTGTATTGTTTACGAATTTTAATATTTTTTAACTATTGAGAAAAATTTTTGTATTTTAGGAGGTAAATATTTTAACTGTTCTCTGTTAGAATTCTGTAATTTTATGATCAATTCCGTTGCCTTCATTAAGACTCTATTTTGTGTGTAACTTTCTTTTCTGTCTTTTTCTTGTATGATGGCGGAGTATTTTTTTGATATGATATTGTTTTTGCAGTTCGATATGAAAGCAACACCAGGTTGCCTATACGAATGATGAAGAGGTTATGTGGAGAGTCACAACAAGTATTTTTTTCTGGTTTCTTTCGTTTCGGGGAAAGGTAACTAAGGTAAGACACTTTACCATCAAATTGGAGTTGATTCCTTTTGTGTCTTTGACCACAGACAAATCTTTGATTAGATAAAATTATTTATACCCATAAATGAATTAGAATATTTCTCAAAAATTACTTGCTTAAGAAAACTTTACCTGATGTTAGTATTATATATATGTCTTATGTTATCCAATATTCATATCTGCTTTGTGGATAATACCATAGGAATACGAGTTTAATAAAATTTTGTCTTGGGGACTTCAGAGGTCTGCACTTTCCAACGTGTTGAACAAAAAGGAAGTAAAATATAGATTGTCATCTTAAGGTTACCTTCGTACGTCGCAAAAACGATGTTAACTCATGCAAAAAGGTATAATAACATTGAAACGAGGTAACATTGGTAAGAAGAAGTTATCGTTTGGGTATCGATTTCTTCAAGCACAAATAAAAAAAATTAAGTAAATGTTAATTGGAACATTTTACTACTTTAGTATGAAGTATAGATTCGTTACCGATATTTATACCGCACAATCTATTTTATTCCATGTTTTATTTATAATTTACTTGTGGGTTTTTTTATATGCAAGAACATGTTACCAACACCAGATTTAGCAAAGACGTAAACCTGCATTACATGTAAAACGTAAATATAATCCAATATGAAGTTAACCCACAAACGATTAAACAAAAATTAAAAAAAAAAACAAAATTGGGATTTAAGATACAAATTATTATTTTGGTAAAAAAAAAAAAAAAAAAATATTTAAAAAAATGGTATCTTTCAAAATACTTCATTACAAATGACAATGACAATGAAATACAACAAATATATAACTTTGAGAATTATACGAACGAACTAAAAGTAAGATTAAAGCACTCTTTAGAAAATGCTAGAAAAATTATAGAGACAATAAAATTGAAAAGATCTAAAGATTCAAAGAAACAAGAAAATAGCATAAACATCCAAATAGGAGATCAAGTATTAATAAGAATAGAAAATAGAAAGAAACACGAATCACCATATCGCGGTCCATATGAGATTGTTGATATTGATGGTGTGAATGTTAGCATTAAAGTCAAGAATATAGTTAAAGTATTCCACAAAAATTTATTGAAAAAATACAATAAATAATAAACAAGAACAAAATTTTATGAATGAATACAAAGTTTTTAATACAAAAATATAAATATAAAAAAAAATGTTCTTAAAGTGTAAATGTACTTACATATAAACAAAATTTCTTAAAATTATTGTATGTTGTTTTTTTTTTATATGTTTACAATATTATAGTAGTATGCTTGTACGTAAGTACGTATTCAAGTAGTATTTTTATTTTAATTTATTTATTTATTATTTTTTTTTTTTTTTTCATTATTCAAATTACATATTTATTGTTATTAATATTAGCTTAATTGTGTTAATGCATTTTGTTTTTGTATATTTTACTATAGTAACATTACATATTTATTGTTATTAATATTAGCTTAATTGTGTTAATGCATTTTGTTTTTGTATATTTTACAAAGTATATAGATATGGTTATGATAGCAAAAATTATAATTATATATACGCTTATGCTTATTACATTAGAATTGTTATTTTTGTATAAAATTCCTTCAATAGTTTTATCATGTTCAATTTGTTTGACATAAAGGGATTCTAATTTTATATTTGTCATTGAGTTATTATTTTCTCTTATTTTTGTAATTACATTTGGTAAAATGAACTTATCGTATGTTTTAATTTTTATGTTTAAAAAAGTTTTGTTCAATGTTTCAATTTCACAATTTTCGAATTTCAATAGGAAATTTCCTTTAATTTTTATGTTTATTTTGTTACAATTATGTGATATCTTGGAAAAAAAATTTTTAAAAATGAGGATACCGGGCATAATTTCTGTTACAATTGTCTGATTAAAATTGTTCATATTACAATATGCTTCCTTAAAGTTAAATATATTCGTAAGGCATTTATCGTCTATCTTAATTAAGTTTTTCTTTAAATTGTCTTTAACATTAGTATTATAAATGGTATTGTCTGAATTTACCAGAACTTCATAATCTTTAAGAGCGATTGATTTGTTTCTGAAGTTTGGAATTGGTTCAAATAAAATTTTTGAATAAGTATCGTCCGAATATCTTGGGATCAGAAGGATTATTACGATATTATTATCGTGAAGTCTGACGGCTACTTTGATGTTGGTGTAACTGTCAAAGTCATTAATCAAGTCCAGCTCAGTCTTTGTTAATATGTCCGTAGGAATTATTCCGAGTTTGGTAGAAAATATAATTTGTCCGATGTCGTTTATATGGTCTCGCAAAAGTGAAATGTCATTATCTATTTGGTATACGTGTTCCAAAAATGTTATTTCGTCTTCAAGAGTTGCTATTTTATTTTGTAAAAAGTCTTTGAATCTGTTTAGATAGTTTCCTATCAATATTTGTTTCTGGTTTATATGGTTGGTAATGTTCTGTATCTGAGTAGATAATATATTGTTAACGTAAGTTAGTTGGTTCATCTTGTCCGTCAAATTTTTCTCATTTCCGTAAAGAATTTCGAGTGAATGATTAATTTGAGTTTCGTCGTCACTGTCCATGGTTCCCGCTATGAACTTAAGTCCTTTTCCTAGTACGTTTACCAATCCACGTTTCGATCTGAAGTGTGGGTTAAGGTTTTCTATTCTACCTTTCAATAAGGCGAAATTTTTATTTATCGTGTCTAGTAAAACTTTTGTTTCGGTAGTAGTTGTATTCAGTGTGATTATATTATTATGTATTAAGTTTAGAGTTTCTGTGTAGGAGGATACGTTAACTATGTGGATGATTTTGTCATATCGTTCGATTACCTTTAATTCTCCGGTCTTAATTGGTATGTATCCATTATTGTTTGTTAGGTCCTGTATGTCTAGAGTTCGGGCGTAAATTGTCGTTAAGAAAAATGTCATTAAAATGCAGGTCGTCATCTAAAAATAAAAAAAAATTTTATCCGTTATTTTTAGTGGTCGGGTTATCTCTGTTTTGGTATTTTTTCTCAGGTCTGACATGTGTTTTGTAATATTTGTGTCCTGTTTTCCTACTTGCTATGTGTTCGTCGTCTAGTTTTAGAGCATCTATTTTTCTGTACTTGCGGTGGTTCTTCCCACCTCTGATTTCCCTAATGTAATTGGTTCCTTCACTTAACTCTATATTAGATTTGTCCTTATTCAGTTTATTTATATAGTTCTCTTTCTTTAGAGCTATATTATCATGAATTTCCCGGTATTTATCCTCGTTAACTTTACCGTTAACAAAGTCTATGGGTTTGATACGGGTAGTGCTATGGATCGTATTGTTATAGAATCCTATGATCCTAAGAATTTTCTCTTCTATGGTTTCCGTTTTGTTCTGCTCGTTGTGTCTAAGAAGTCTTATGTGTTCGGTGATTGTATTGTGTAGCCTTTCCACATCTGCATTTGATGTGTGGTTACTATTCGATGTGAAATGTATGTTAATGTCTTCCTCTTTCAGGAATTGTTGCATGGGAATAGCTTTGAATCCCAATTCGTTGTCAACTATAATTTTTTCAACTTTCCCGTGTGTACTTATATATTGAAGAAGCTTTGTCTTAAATTCTGTCCAAGAGCGTCCATTTATTTTATATGCCACTGCAAATTTTGAAAATTTGTCTATTATGGTCATGAATAGGTTCTTTCCCAGTGTATAAAAAACATCTATATGTACTATCTCCCGTGGTTTATTGGGTGTTTCCGTAATTTTTAACGGAATTTTAGGTGGGTGTCTATCATACTTCTCAAGGGTACATATTTCGCAATTGTTGATAAATTGGGTTATCCTTAACCTCAATTTAGGATTATAGATCAGTGTTTTTAGTTCTTCAAACACAGCTTGTATTCCCCGGTGGTTTTTATCCAAGTGTTCTTTTTCTATTAGTTCTGTTAATTTGAGCTCATCCTCTATGTCGTCCAATTTCATCAAGCATCTTACTATTTTAAAGTTGTGATTTTCTGAAATTAGTTCTTCAGCAGTGCTTCTGAATGTATTAAAAAACTCGTCATCTATTAAGATGGCATTTACATGGTCTGGATCAAAATGTTTTTTCAGTAAGGTGATCGTGTATTCTCTGTCCAGATGTTTGATCCCTATTGTCTTTCTAGTGTTATTGAATATTCTCTCTGTTTTCATTCTCACTGAGCCCGAAGTTATCTTTTTAATAACGATTTGAGTTTTAAATACGTTGATAGGTGAATTACTTTCTCTTATACTGGACTGATCAGGTTCCAGTAAGTTAACGTTTGGGTGTTCAATCCTTGACAATGCGTCGGCGTTGCTATTTTTCGTGCCCTTTTTATATCTGATCTCATAATCGAATTCCAATAATTTTAGTCTCCATCTAACCAATTTCGAATTGGGTTCCTTGATTGAAAATAGCCATGTTAATGGTCTGTGGTCGGTTTCTATAAGAAATTTGCGTCCGAAAAGATAGGGTCTGAAATATCTGGTGGCCCAAATTATAGCCAATAGTTCCTTTTCAATAGTGCTATAATTGACCTCATGTTCGTTGAGTGTTCGACTCGCGAAACAAATTGGATGGTCGTCCTGGGAGAGTATTGCACCCAAGGCGTAGTTACTAACATCTGTCGTGAGAGTAAATCTCTTTGAAAAGTCGGGATATTTAAGAATTGGGTCATTGGTCAATATTGTCTTGAGTGTATTAAAGCTGTCTTGGTATCGTTGATCAGATATATTAATTTTGGCATCCTTTTTCAAAAACATTGTCATTGGTTTTGCAATGAGGGAATAATCTTTAATGAATTTTCTATAGTATCCTGTGAGTCCAAGAAATTGTTTAATTTGTTTAGGGTTTTTTGGAATTGGAAAATTAAGTACGCATTCAATTTTCGAAGGGTTTGGTTTTATTCCATTTTGGGTTACTATGTGTCCTAGGAATTCCGTTTCTCTCTTACAAAATTCAGATTTATCCAATTGAATCTTTAGGTTTGCATCTTCTAAGCATTTAAAAATTGTTCCAATTGATTGAATATGTTCCTGGAGGGAGGTTGAAAATATTATAATGTCATCCAAGTAAACGAGGCATATTTTGTTGATGTAGTCTCTCAGTATAGTGTTCATGAGGCGTTGGAAAGTTGCAGGTGCTGTTTTTAAACCGAATGGCATCCTCACAAATTCATAATGGCCTCCTTCCACTGTAAAGGCGGTTTTGTGTATATCTGCTTCATCGACTTCAATTTGATAGAATCCTTTCGCCAAATCTAAAGTGGTGAAGTACATACATTTTCCTAATTTGTCGAGAATCTCATCAATGTTCGGTATCGGGTATCTGTCATCTACTGTAACTTCGTTTAACTTTCTATAATCTACAACTAATCGCCATTTCTTTTTACCGCTGGCGTCTTCCTTCTTTGGGACGATCCAAATAGGTGCTGAGTAGGGGGAATTACTCTGTCTTATTATTCCGTTATCTAGCATTTCTTGTATTTGTCTCTGGACTTCCTCCTTGTGGATATATGGATATCGGTACGACTTTGTAAAGATAGGAATGTTGTTGGTTGTATTTATTCTATGTTTGATGATGTTCGTAAACGTTAAATTTGACTTCTCTTGATAGAATATGTTGTGAAATCTTTTTACTATCCTCTTGACCTCCGTTTTCTCCTCAGGATTCATGTGAGTCATACGAATTTGCTCAAGTGGTGGTTCTGCTTGTTGGAACTCCTCGTCCAAAATGCAAAAGTTTTTGCCATTTACCGTTGTTAAATCTGTTTTGTCAATGTGTAGTACATCCAAATTGGTTAAGGAACTCTGTGTTTCTATCTTGTAATTTTGGACGTTATATATCCCTTCATGAAGAATTACATCTCCTTTCTTATTTCGTTGTTCTTTAACATGAACTAGTCCATTATCTTCTGTTGTCATGAACTGGATGGTGTGCATCCTGTGCTACATTAGAGGGATTTGTTTTTTGTTTATAATTAGTATGTTGTTCTCATAATCTATTACGGCCCTGAATCTTTTAAGGACGTCATTACCAATTATTCCATCGTAAAAATTGTGGAACTTACATTCTATTAAATTGAATTCTTCACCAGTATCTCCAAGTTCGGAAAATAAGGGTACGCGGTAAGTAGTGGTAGTCTTAACTTGGTTTTGTAGGGTTTTGAAGATAAGAGGTTTTGATTTAATTTTCCATTTTGGATTACATAGACCAGGGTTCGCAATAGAGTGAGTAGCTCCTGTGTCTATAATGAATTTCAATTTATCTTTTATTATTATATGGGGTAGTTCTCCCGCGAGGCTTGTATAGGAAAATTTTCGGGATTATTGTTCATGTTATCTGGATATGGTATGGGTTGGTGATTATGACAGTTACACTGATTTTGCATTGTATCCCAGTTTTTTGGGGTTTCTTCGACAATGTTAATGTCCATGGGTTCGGGATTCTGTTGGCTGTTTGCCCGGTGGTTTGAAATTATAAATCTCCTAATAGTGGAGGACCAAAAAAAACTCTTGTTTTATTTTTGGAAGTTTATTTATTTGAATCTATCTTAAGACTGACTTAACAATAAAATTTGCCTATATTTATATGAAGAAAAATGCCAATGTGTCAATTTTCGGTGGTCAATAATTCTTCAGAATTGTTTACCACTTTTCGTGGTCTCAAAATTATTCGGAATTTTGTCTGGAAGTTAAAATGTCATAAGTTGCATTTTCGTTTTGTGAACGGAAATGCATTTTTAATTTAGTTCAATTTGTTTTGATTTTTAGTAATTCTTTAGAATTGTTTACCACTTTCGTGGTCCCAAAATTCCCTGGAATTTTGTCTGTATTTTTAAAAGTTTCGTTTTCGTTTTGTGAACGGAAATGAAATTTTTATTTAATTCGATTTTTGTTGTTGTTGCATTTTTGTTTGTGAAACGTAAATGCAACAATAACAAGACTAATTTATATTGGCGTGTGCCAAGAGAATATGGGAAGACGTTATAACAAATCTAAATTATACTGGCATTTGTTAGGAGAATATGGGGAGACACTATAACACCCCCACCGTTAGATTGAGGCTCCGACGAAATTTGTAATATTGACATTTTTCTTTTTGTTACAAAGTATATAGATATGGTTATGATAGCAAAAATTATAATTATATCTACGCTTATGCTTATTACATTAGAATTGTTATTTTTGTATAAAATTCCTTCAATAGTTTTATCATGTTCAATTTGTTTGACATAAAGGGATTCTAATTTTATATTTGTCATTGAGTTATTATTTTCTCTTATTTTTGTAATTACATTTGGTAAAATGAACTTATCGTATGTTTTAATTTTTATGTTTAAAAAAGTTTTGTTCAATGTTTCAATTTCACAATTTTCGAATTTCAATAGGAAATTTCCTTTAATTTTTATGTTTATTTTGTTACAATTATGTGATATCTTGGAAAAAAAAATTTTTGAAAATGAGGATACCGGGCATAATTTCTGTTACAATTGTCTGATTAAAATTGTTCATATTACAATATGCTTCCTTAAAGTTAAATATATTCGTAAGGCATTTATCGTCTATCTTAATTAAGTTTTTCTTTAAATTGTCTTTAACATTAGTATTATAAATGGTATTGTCTGAATTTACCAGAACTTCATAATCTTTAAGAGCGATTGATTTGTTTCTGAAGTTTGGAATTGGTTCAAATAAAATTTTTGAATAAGTATCGTCCGAATATCTTGGGATCAGAAGGATTATTACGATATTATTATCGTGAAGTCTGACGGCTACTTTGATGTTGGTGTAACTGTCAAAGTCATTAATCAAGTCCAGCTCAGTCTTTGTTAATATGTCCGTAGGAATTATTCCGAGTTTGGTAGAAAATATAATTTGTCCGATGTCGTTTATATGGTCTCGCAAAAGTGAAATGTCATTATCTATTTGGTATACGTGTTCCAAAAATGTTATTTCGTCTTCAAGAGTTGCTATTTTATTTTGTAAAAAGTCTTTGAATCTGTTTAGATAGTTTCCTATCAATATTTGTTTCTGGTTTATATGGTTGGTAATGTTCTGTATCTGAGTAGATAATATATTGTTAACGTAAGTTAGTTGGTTCATCTTGTCCGTCAAATTTTTCTCATTTCCGTAAAGAATTTCGAGTGAATGATTAATTTGAGTTTCGTCGTCACTGTCCATGGTTCCCGCTATGAACTTAAGTCCTTTTCCTAGTACGTTTACCAATCCACGTTTCGATCTGAAGTGTGGGTTAAGGTTTTCTATTCTACCTTTCAATAAGGCGAAATTTTTATTTATCGTGTCTAGTAAAACTTTTGTTTCGGTAGTAGTTGTATTCAGTGTGATTATATTATTATGTATTAAGTTTAGAGTTTCTGTGTAGGAGGATACGTTAACTATGTGGATGATTTTGTCATATCGTTCGATTACCTTTAATTCTCCGGTCTTAATTGGTATGTATCCATTATTGTTTGTTAGGTCCTGTATGTCTAGAGTTCGGGCGTAAATTGTCGTTAAGAAAAATGTCATTAAAATGCAGGTCGTCATCTAAAAATAAAAAAAAATTTTATCCGTTATTTTTAGTGGTCGGGTTATCTCTGTTTTGGTATTTTTTCTCAGGTCTGACATGTGTTTTGTAATATTTGTGTCCTGTTTTCCTACTTGCTATGTGTTCGTCGTCTAGTTTTAGAGCATCTATTTTTCTGTACTTGCGGTGGTTCTTCCCACCTCTGATTTCCCTAATGTAATTGGTTTCTTCACTTAACTCTATATTAGATTTGTCCTTATTCAGTTTATTTATATAGTTCTCTTTCTTTAGAGCTATATTATCATGAATTTCCCGGTATTTATCCTCGTTAACTTTACCGTTAACAAAGTCTATGGGTTTGATACGGGTAGTGCTATGGATCGTATTGTTATAGAATCCTATGATCCTAAGAATTTTCTCTTCTATGGTTTCCGTTTTGTTCTGCTCGTTGTGTCTAAGAAGTCTTATGTGTTCGTTGATTGTATTGTGTAGCCTTTCCACATCTGCATTTGATGTGTGGTTACTATTCGATGTGAAATGTATGTTAATGTCTTCCTCTTTCAGGAATTGTTGCATGGGAATAGCTTTGAATCCCAATTCGTTGTCAACTATAATTTTTTCAACTTTCCCGTGTGTACTTATATATTGAAGAAGCTTTGTCTTAAATTCTGTCCAAGAGCGTCCATTTATTTTATATGCCACTGCAAATTTTGAAAATTTGTCTATTATGGTCATGAATAGGTTCTTTCCCAGTGTATAAAAAACATCTATATGTACTATCTCTCGTGGTTTATTGGGTGTTTCCGTAATTTTTAACGGAATTTTAGGTGGGTGTCTATCATACTTCTCAAGGGTACATATTTCGCAATTGTTGATAAATTGGGTTATCCTTAACCTCAATTTAGGATTATAGATCAGTGTTTTTAGTTCTTCAAACACAGCTTGTATTCCCCGGTGGTTTTTATCCAAGTGTTCTTTTTCTATTAGTTCTGTTAATTTGAGCTCATCCTCTATGTCGTCCAATTTCATCAAGCATCTTACTATTTTAAAGTTGTGATTTTCTGAAATTAGTTCTTCAGCAGTGCTTCTGAATGTATTAAAAAACTCGTCATCTATTAAGATGGCATTTACATGGTCTGGATCAAAATGTTTTTTCAGTAAGGTGATCGTGTATTCTCTGTCCAGATGTTTGATCCCTATTGTCTTTCTAGTGTTATTGAATATTCTCTCTGTTTTCATTCTCACTGAGCCCGAAGTTATCTTTTTAATAACGATTTGAGTTTTAAATACGTTGATAGGTGAATTACTTTCTCTTATACTGGACTGATCAGGTTCCAGTAAGTTAACATTTGGGTGTTCAATCCTTGACAATGCGTCGGCGTTGCTATTTTTCGTGCCCTTTTTATATCTGATCTCATAATCGAATTCCAATAATTTTAGTCTCCATCTAACCAATTTCGAATTGGGTTCCTTGATTGAAAATAGCCATGTTAATGGTCTGTGGTCGGTTTCTATAAGAAATTTGCGTCCGAAAAGATAGGGTCTGAAATATCTGGTGGCCCAAATTATAGCCAATAGTTCCTTTTCAATAGTGCTATAATTGACCTCATGTTCGTTGAGTGTTCGACTCGCGAAACAAATTGGATGGTCGTCCTGGGAGAGTATTGCACCCAAGGCGTAGTTACTAGCATCTGTCGTGAGAGTAAATCTCTTTGAAAAGTCGGGATATTTAAGAATTGGGTCATTGGTCAATATTGTCTTGAGTGTATTAAAGCTGTCTTGGTATCGTTGATCAGATATATTAATTTTGGCATCCTTTTTCAAAAACATTGTCATTGGTTTTGCAATGAGGGAATAATCTTTAATGAATTTTCTATAGTATCCTGTGAGTCCAAGAAATTGTTTAATTTGTTTAGGGTTTTTTGGAATTGGAAAATTAAGTACGCATTCAATTTTCGAAGGGTTTGGTTTTATTCCATTTTGGGTTACTATGTGTCCTAGGAATTCCGTTTCTCTCTTACAAAATTCAGATTTATCCAATTGAATCTTTAGGTTTGCATCTTCTAAGCATTTAAAAATTGTTCCAATTGATTGAATATGTTCCTGGAGGGAGGTTGAAAATATTATAATGTCATCCAAGTAAACGAGGCATATTTTGTTGATGTAGTCTCTCAGTACAGTGTTCATGAGGCGTTGGAAAGTTGCAGGTGCTGTTTTTAAACCGAATGGCATCCTCACAAATTCATAATGGCCTCCTTCCACTGTAAAGGCGGTTTTGTGTATATCTGCTTCATCGACTTCAATTTGATAGAATCCTTTCGCCAAATCTAAAGTGGTGAAGTACATACATTTTCCTAATTTGTCGAGAATCTCATCAATGTTCGGTATCGGGTATCTGTCATCTACTGTAACTTCGTTTAACTTTCTATAATCTACAACTAATCGCCATTTCTTTTTACCGCTGGCGTCTTCCTTCTTTGGGACGATCCAAATAGGTGCTGAGTAGGGGGAATTACTCTGTCTTATTATTCCGTTATCTAGCATTTCTTGTATTTGTCTCTGGACTTCCTCCTTGTGGATATATGGATATCGGTACGACTTTGTAAAGATAGGAATGTTGTTGGTTGTATTTATTCTATGTTTGATGGTGTTCGTAAACGTTAAATTTGACTTCTCTTGATAGAATATGTTGTGAAATCTTTTTACTATCCTCTTGACCTCCGTTTTCTCCTCAGGATTCATGTGAGTCATACGAATTTGCTCAAGTGGTGGTTCTGCTTGTTGGAACTCCTCGTCCAAAATGCAAAAGTTTTTGGCATTTACCGTTGTTAAATCTGTTTTGTCAATGTGTAGTACATCCAAATTGGTTAAGGAACTCTGTATTTCTATCTTGTAATTTTGGACGTTATATATCCCTTCATGAAGAATTACATCTCCTTTCTTATTTCGTTGTTCTTTAACATGAACTAGTCCATTATCTTCTGTTGTCATGAACTGGATGGTGTGCATCCTGTGGTATATTAGAGGGATTTGTTTTTTGTTTATAATTAGTATGTTGTTCTCATAATCTATTACGGCCTTGAATCTTTTAAGGACGTCATTACCAATTATTCCATCGTAAAAATTGTGGAACTTACATTCTATTAAATTGAATTCTTCACCAGTATCTCCAAGTTCGGAAAATAAGGGTACGCGGTAAGTAGTGGTAGTCTTAACTTGGTTTTGTAGGGTTTTGAAGATAAGAGGTTTTGATTTAATTTTCCATTTTGGATTACATAGACCAGGGTTCGCAATAGAGTGAGTAGCTCCTGTGTCTATAATGAATTTCAATTTATCTTTTATTATTATATGGGGTAGTTCTCCCGCGAGGCTTGTATAGGAAAATTTTCGGGATTATTGTTCATGTTATCTGGATATGGTATGGGTTGGTGATTATGACAGTTACACTGATTTTGCATTGTATCCCAGTTTTTTGGGGTTTCTTCGACAATGTTAATGTCCATGGGTTCGGGATTCTGTTGGCTGTTTGCCCGGTGGTTTGATTGTTGATCTTGGTTTCCAGATCGTGGCTGGTAATTTGCACCATGTTGCATCCAGCTTCGTTGATAATTATTGTGGTTGGATCTGTTTGTTTGGGAATTGTGTTGTTGGTTATGATTTCCAAATCGTGGTTGGTATTTGTTGCCGTGTTGGTAATTACTCTGGTTGGATCTATTGATTTGGGAAATTTGTTTGTTTCCGTTATATTCCCTGGGTTTGTTCCAGTTCTGTTGTTGATTACCATTATTATTTAAACTATTACTCGTATAGTTATTATTATTGTTATAACGTTTATTCTGTTTATAATATTGGTCCGAAGTGTAAGCATGTCCCGATTGGAATAGAATTTCCATGGCTGATTCTATACTGTTTGGATTTCGACATATCAGTATCGTCTTCATCGGTTCCGGGATCTTTTCTTTAAATATATTCAATGCTGTGCGCATATTATTCCTTGCGCATTCATTTGCCGCATCACCATGTCCAAGCACTGTAGTGGTCTTGTTGTTCAGTTTCCGTAGTTTTCGCTTGATATCGTCATAAAAATTAACTGTGTTAGTCCTAAAAGTTGTCCCTCTTAGGTCATCAAATAGTTCCTCTAAACTCCATCTTTCTCCAAAATTGTTCGTTAGTATCTCTTTAATGTTATCCCAGGATTGAGCCTGACAATTTATTTCAATGATTTCCCTGGCTTTCCCTTTCAGTTTACTCTTTATTATGTCTGAAAAGAGATATGGGGAGGACTCGTCGTAAGCCCTTAATATCGGGTGAACTCGATCTATTAAGGTTATAAAACTTTGGAGATCCCCGTAATCTCCACTGAATTCGGGCAATTTGTAAAGGTATTTCAAGGGGTCTACCCTGATTGAAAGGGGTTCTGTCATTTTGGAAGAAAATTAAATATAAGTCCGTATATCTATTCTATATTCTTGAATAAGTTAATCTAAAGCAAATGTTCGTCTTCGTTTCGTGAAGAGCAACTATCGTCCGAAATCTCTAAAAAAGGGTTGGAGTCACTGTCAGGTGGGTATCCCTCTATATCGAATTCTTCCTCTGAATCCGAATATTCCGACAAAGAGTCAGGATAGTCATTCGGAAGAGAATGTCGAAAAAAATTTCAGTTTTTGAGGGGAAGAAAAAAAAAATTTTATATAAATTCAATGGCCAGATTTCTGTTCCTTTCCGTAAAAGGTCTACTCTATCTACTCTGCGTTTTCTTGTCGATTAAAATGTCGCTCTATGTTTTCGTTAATTTCTGTCGAGTAGCCGTCGTTTGAGTCAAACCCTGAGTCGTATGGGTAAGGGGAAGGGTCAGCAAATCCGTAAAAGTCTTCCTGGTCTTCTAAGTCCGGTTCTGAATCCGAATCAAACGGGTAATAGTCTGATTCGATATCACTCATAGGGAATAGTAAGTAATATAATAATATAGACTTATTTTTAACTTAGTTCTAATCTTACGTTAATCTGTTGGTTGCTGGTATTTCTTCTCCTTGTATTGTCCTGTTGCCTTTTGTTTCAATGCCGCTGTTCAAGCAAGATTCGTTGCCTGACGACTCAAAATTCTGTTTGTTGATTTTTATTTAATTATTGCTTAAAGTCAAAAAGTTTGTTTGTATATTTTAGAAATTTTTTTTTTCTTTTTAGTTCGATAAAATATTTTTAGTTACTCGGTGTCAGGATATTTTCGTAAAGTTTGATTAAAAAATTTTATTTGCGTGTTTTTCTTTTTTTTTTTCACTTTTTTTTTTAAGAATATCGAAAAATATTTTTAGTCACTTGGGGTCAGGATATTTCCTTTTCTTCCGTAAAGTCAGATTAAAAAATTTTATTTGCGTGTTTTTCGAAAAAATATTTTTAGTTACTTGGAGTTAGGATATTTCCTTTTCTTCCGTAAAGTCAGATTAAAAATTTTTATTTGCGTGTTTTTCTTTTTTCTCACTTTTTTAAAAAATGTTTTTTTTTGTTTATGAAGTGTAAGGTATGTACCGTTTAGGACATTAAAATGTCTCGTATCACTTTAAATCTTTTTAAGGATACTCGGGTATCCTACCGACTGCGCCAATTATAAATCTCCTAATAGTGGAGGACCAAAAAAAAACTCTTGTTTTATTTTTGGAAGTTTATTTATTTGAATCTATCTTAAGACTAACTTAACAATAAAATTTGCCTATATTTATATGAAGAAAAATGCCAATGTGTCAATTTTCGTCGGAGCCTCAATCTAACGGTGGGGGTGTTATAGTGTCTCCCCATATTCTCCTAACAAATGCCAGTATAATTTAGATTTGTTATAACGTCTTCCCATATTCTCTTGGCACACGCCAATATAAATTAATCTTGTTATTGTTGCATTTACGTTTCACAAACAAAAATGCACAACAACAAAAATCGAATTAAATAAAAATTTCATTTCCGTTCACAAAACGAAAACGAAACTTTTAAAAATACAGACAAAATTCCAGGGAATTTTGGGACCACGAAAGTGGTAAACAATTCTAAAGAATTACTAAAAATCAAAACAAATTGAACATGATAAAACTATTGAAGGAATTTTATACAAAAATAACAATTCTAATGTAATAAGCATAAGCGTAGATATAATTATAATTTTTGCTATCATAACCATATCTATATACTTTGTAACAAAAAGAAAAATGTCAATATTACAAATTTCGTCGGAGCCTCAATCTAACGGTGGGGGTGTTATAGTGTCTCCCCATATTCTCCTAACAAATGCCAGTATAATTTAGATTTGTTATAACGTCTTCCCATATTCTCTTGGCACACGCCAATATAAATTAGTCTTGTTATTGTTGCATTTACGTTTCACAAACAAAAATGCAACAACAACAAAAATCGAATTAAATAAAAATTTCATTTCCGTTCACAAAACGAAAACGAAACTTTTAAAAATACAGACAAAATTCCAGGGAATTTTGGGACCACGAAAGTGGTAAACAATTCTAAAGAATTACTAAAAATCAAAACAAATTGAACTAAATTAAAAATGCATTTCCGTTCACAAAACGAAAATGCAACTTATGACATTTTAACTTCCAGACAAAATTCCGAATAATTTTGAGACCACGAAAAGTGGTAAACAATTCTGAAGAATTATTGACCACCGAAAATTGACACATTGGCATTTTTCTTCATATAAATATAGGCAAATTTTATTGTTAAGTTAGTCTTAAGATAGATTCAAATAAATAAACTTCCAAAAATAAAACAAGAGTTTTTTTTTTGGTCCTCCACTATTAGGAGATCTATAATTGGCGCAGTCGGTAGGATACCCGAGTATCCTTAAAAAGATTTAAAGTGATACGAGACATTTTAATGTCCTAAACGGTACATACCTTACACTTCATAAACAAAAAAAAAAAAAAACATTTTTTAAAAAAGTGGGAAAAAAGAAAAACACGCAAATAAAATTTTTAATCTGACTTTACGGAAGAAAAGGAAATATCCTAACTCCAAGTAACTAAAAATATTTTTTCGAAAAACACGCAAATAAAATTTTTTAATCTGACTTTACGGAAGAAAAGGGAAATATCCTAACTCCAAGTGACTAAAAATATTTTTTCAAAAAACACGCAAATAAAATTCTTAATCTGACTTTACGAAAGAAAAGGAAATATCCTGACCCCAAGTGACTAAAAATATTTTTCGATATTCTTGAAAAAAAGTGAAAAAAAAACACGCAAATAAAATAAAATTTTTAATCAAACTTTACACCGAGTAACTAAAAATATTTTATCGAACTAAAAAAAAAAAAAAAAAAAATTCTAAAATATACAAACAAACTTTTTGATCTGACTTTAAGCAATAACTAAATAAAAATCAACAAAGAGAATTTTGAGTCGTCAGGCAACGAATCTTGCTTGAACAGCGGCATTGAAACAAAAGGCAACAGGACAATACAAGGAGAAGAAATACCAGCAACCAACAGATTAACGTAAGATTAAAACTAAGTTAAAAATAAGTCTATATTATTATATTATTTACTATTCCCTATGAGTGATATCGAATCAGACTATTACCCGTTTGATTCGGATTCAGAACCGGACTTAGAAGACCAGGAAGACTTTTACGGATTTGCTGACCCTTCCCCTTACCCATACGACTCAGGGTTTGACTCAAACGACGGCTACTCGACAGAAATTAACGAAAACATAGAGCGACATTTTAATCGACAAGAAAACGCAGAGTAGATAGAGTAGACCTTTTACGGAAAGGAACAGAAATCTGGCCATTGAATTTATATAAAATTTTTTTCTTCTTTCTCTTCCCCTCAAAAACTGAAATTTTTCTTTCGACATTCTCTTCCGAATGACTATCCTGACTCTTTGTCGGAATATTCGGATTCAGAGGAAGAATTCGATATAGAGGGATACCCAACTGACAGTGACTCCAACCCTTTTTTAGAGATTTCGGACGATAGTTGCTCTTCACTAAACGAAGACGAACATTTGCTTTAGATTAACTTATTCAAGAATATAGAATAGATATACGGACTTATATTTAATTTTCTTCCAAAATGACAGAACCCCTTTCAATCAGGGTAGAACCCTTGAAATACCTTTACAAATTGCCCGAATTCAGTGGAGATAACGGGGATCTCCAAAGTTTTATAACCTTAATAAATCGAGTTCACCCGATATTAAGGGCTTACGACGAGCCCTCCCAATATCTCTTTTCAGACATAATAAAGAGTAAACTGAAAGGGAAAGCCAGGGAAATCATTGAAATAAATTGTCAGGCTCAATCCTGGGATAACATTAAAGAGATACTAACGAACAATTTTGGAGAAAGATGGAGTTTAGAGGAACTATTTGATGACCTAAGAGGGACAACTTTTAGGACTAACACAGTTAATTTTTATGACGATATCAAGCGAAAACTACGGAAACTGAACAACAAGACCACTACAGTGCTTGGACATGGTGATGCGGCAAATGAATGCGCAAGGAATAATATGCGCACAGCATTGAATATATTTAAAGAAAAGATCCCGGAACCGATGAAGACGATACTGATATGTCGAAATCCAAACAGTATAGAATCAGCCATGGAAATTCTATTCCAATCGGGACATGCTTACACTTCGGACCAATATTATAAACAGAATAAACGTTATAACAATAATAATAACTATACGAGTAATAGTTTAAATAATAATGGTAATCAACAACAGAACTGGAACAAACCCAGGGAATATAACGGAAACAAACAAATTTCCCAAATCAATAGATCCAACCAGAGTAATTACCAACACGGCAACAAATACCAACCACGATTTGGAAATCATAACCAACAACACAATTCCCAAACAAACAGATCCCACCACAATAATTATCAACGAAGCTGGATGCAACATGGTGCAAACTACCAGCCACGATCTGGAAACCAAGATCAACAATCAAACCACCGGGCAAACAGCCAACAGAATCCCGAACCCATGGACATTAACATTGTCGAAGAAACCCCAAAAAGCTGGGATACAATGCAAAATCAGTGTAACTGTCATAATCACCAACCCATACCATATCCAGATAACATGTACAATAATCCCGAAAATTTTCCTATACAAGCCTCGCGGGAGAACTACCCCATATAATAATAAAAGATAAATTGAAATTCATTATAGACACAGGAGCTACTCACTCTATTGCGAACCCTGGTCTATGTAATCCAAAATGGAAAATTAAATCAAAACCTCTTATCTTCAAAACCCTACAAAACCAAGTTAAGACTACCACTACTTACCGCGTACCCTTATTTTCCGAACTTGGAGATACTGGTGAAGAATTCAATTTAATAGAATGTAAGTTCCACAATTTTTACGATGGAATAATTGGTAATGACGTCCTTAAAAGATTCTGGGCCGTAATAGATTATGAGAACAACATACTAATTATAAACAAAAAACAAATCCCTCTAATGTAGCACAGGATGCACACCATCCAGTTCATGACAACAGAAGATAATGGACTAGTTCATGTTAAAGAACAACGAAATAAGAAAGGAGATGTAATTCTTCATGAAGGGATATATAACGTCCAAAATTACAAGATAGAAACACAGAGTTCCTTAACCAATTTGGATGTACTACACATTGACAAAACAGATTTAACAACGGTAAATGCCAAAAACTTTTGCATTTTGGACGAGGAGTTCCAACAAGCAGAACCACCACTTGAGCAAATTCGTATGACTCACATGAATCCTGAGGAGAAAACGGAGGTCAAGAGGATAGTAAAAAGATTTCACAACATATTCTATCAAGAGAAGTCAAATTTAACGTTTACGAACATCATCAAACATAGAATAAATACAACCAACAACATTCCTATCTTTACAAAGTCGTACCGATATCCATATATCCACAAATACAAGAAATGCTAGATAACGGAATAATAAGACAGAGTAATTCCCCCTACTCAGCACCTATTTGGATCGTCCCAAAGAAGGAAGACGCCAGCGGTAAAAAGAAATGGCGATTAGTTGTAGATTATAGAAAGTTAAACGAAGTTACAGTAGATGACAGATACCCGATACCGAACATTGATGAGATTCTCGACAAATTAGGAAAATGTATGTACTTCACCACTTTAGATTTGGCGAAAGGATTCTATCAAATTGAAGTCGATGAAGCAGATATACACAAAACCGCCTTTACAGTGGAAGGAGGCCATTATGAATTTGTGAGGATGCCATTCGGTTTAAAAACAGCACCTGCAACTTTCCAACGCCTCATGAACACTATACTGAGAGACTACATCAACAAAATATGCCTCGTTTACTTGGATGACATTATAATATTTTCAACCTCCCTCCAGGAACATATTCAATCAATTGGAACAATTTTTAAATGCTTAGAAGATGCAAACCTAAAGATTCAATTGGATAAATCTGAATTTTGTAAGAGAGAAACGGAATTCCTAGGACACATAGTAACCCAAAATGGAATAAAACCAAACCCTTCGAAAATTGAATGCGTACTTAATTTTCCAATTCCAAAAAACCCTAAACAAATTAAACAATTTCTTGGACTCACAGGATACTATAGAAAATTCATTAAAGATTATTCCCTCATTGCAAAACCAATGACAATGTTTTTGAAAAAGGATGCCAAAATTAATATATCTGATCAACGATACCAAGACAGCTTTAATACACTCAAGACAATATTGACCAATGACCCAATTCTTAAATATCCCGACTTTTCAAAGAGATTTACTCTCACGACAGATGCTAGTAACTACGCCTTGGGTGCAATACTCTCCCAGGACGACCATCCAATTTGTTTCGCGAGTCGAACACTCAACGAACACGAGGTCAATTATAGCACTATTGAAAAGGAACTATTGGCTATAATTTGGGCCACCAGATATTTCAGACCCTATCTTTTCGGACGCAAATTTCTTATAGAAACCGACCACAGACCATTAACATGGCTATTTTCAATCAAGGAACCCAATTCGAAATTGGTTAGATGGAGACTAAAATTATTGGAATTCGATTATGAGATCAGATATAAAAAGGGCACGAAAAATAGCAACGCCGACGCATTGTCAAGGATTGAACACCCAAATGTTAACTTACTGGAACCTGATCAGTCCAGTATAAGAGAAAGTAACTCACCTATCAACGTATTTAAAACTCAAATCGTTATTAAAAAGATAACTTCGGGCTCAGTGAGAATGAAAACAGAGAGAATATTCAATAACACTAGAAAGACAATAGGGATCAAACATCTGGACAGAGAATACACGATCACCTTACTGAAAAAACATTTTGATCCAGACCATGTAAATGCCATCTTAATAGATGACGAGTTTTTTAATACATTCAGAAGCACTGCTGAAGAACTAATTTCAGAAAATCACAACTTTAAAATAGTAAGATGCTTGATGAAATTGGACGACATAGAGGATGAGCTCAAATTAACAGAACTAATAGAAAAAGAACACTTGGATAAAAACCACCGGGGAATACAAGCTGTGTTTGAGGAACTAAAAACACTGATCTATAATCCTAAATTGAGGTTAAGGATAACCCAATTTATCAACAATTGCGAAATATGTACCCTTGAGAAGTATGATAGACACCCACCTAAAATTCCGTTAAAAATTACGGAACACCCAATAAACCACGAGAGATAGTACATATAGATGTTTTTTATACACTGGGAAAGAACCTATTCATGACAAATTTTCAAAATTTGCAGTGGCATATAAAATAAATGGACGCTCTTGGACAGAATTTAAGACAAAGCTTCTTCAATATATAAGTACACACGGGAAAGTTGAAAAAATTATAGTTGACAACGAATTGGGATTCAAAGCTATTCCCATGCAACAATTCCTGAAAGAGGAAGACATTAACATACATTTCACATCGAATAGTAACCACACATCAAATGCAGATGTGGAAAGGCTACACAATACAATCAACGAACACATAAGACTTCTTAGACACAACGAGCAGAACAAAACGGAAACCATAGAAGAGAAAATTCTTAGAATCATAGGATTCTATAACAATACGATCCATAGCACTACCCGTATCAAACCCATAGACTTTGTTAACGGTAAAATTAACGAGGATAAATACCGGGAAATTCATGATAATATAGCTCTAAAGAAAGAGAACTATATAAATAAACTGAATAAGGACAAATCTAATATAGAGTTAAGTGAAGGAACCAATTACATTAGGGAAATCAGAGGTGGGAAGAACCACCACAAGTACAGAAAAATAGATGCTCTAAAAGTGGACGACGAACACATAGCAAGTAGGAAAACAGGACACAAATATTACAAAACACATGTCAGACCTGAGAAAAAATACCAAAACAGAGATAACCCGACCACTAAAAATAACGAATAAATTTTTTTTTTATTTTTAGATGACGACCTGCATTTTAGTGACATTTTTCTTAACGACAATTTACGCCCGAACTCTAGACATACAGGACCTAACAAACAATAACGGATACATACCAATTAAGACCGGAGAATTAAAGGTAATCGAACGATATGACAAAATCATCCACATAGTTAACGTATCCTCCTACACAGAAACTCTAAACTTAATACATAATAATATAATCACACTGAATACAACTACTACCGAAACAAAAGTTTTACTAGACACGATAAATAAAAATTTCGCCTTATTGAAAGGTAGAATAGAAAACCTTAACCCACACTTCAGATCGAAACGTGGATTGGTAAACGTACTAGGAAAAGGACTTAAGTTCATAGCGGGAACCATGGACAGTGACGACGAAACTCAAATTAACCATTCACTCGAAATTCTTTACGGAAATGAGAAAAATTTGACGGACAAGATGAACCAACTAACTTACGTTAACAATATATTATCTACTCAGATACAGAACATTACCAACCATATAAACCAGAAACAAATATTGATAGGAAACTATCTAAACAGATTCAAAGACTTTTTACAAAATAAAATAGCAACTCTTGAAGACGAAATAACATTTTTGGAACACGTATACCAAATAGATAATGACATTTCACTTTTGCGAGACCATATAAACGACATCGGACAAATTATATTTTCTACCAAACTCGGAATAATTCCTACGGACATATTAACAAAGACTGAGCTGGACTTGATTAATGACTTTGACAGTTACACCAACATCAAAGTAGCCGTCAGACTTCACGATAATAATATCGTAATAATCCTTCTGATCCCAAGATATTCGGACGATACTTATTCAAAAATTTTATTTGAACCAATTCCAAACTTCAGAAACAAATCAATCGCTCTTAAAGATTATGAAGTTCTGGTAAATTCAGACAATACCATTTATAATACTAATGTTAAAGACAATTTAAAGAAAAACTTAATTAAGATAGACGATAAATGCCTTACGAATATATTTAACTTTAAGGAAGCATATTGTAATATGAACAATTTTAATCAGACAATTGTAACAGAAATTATGCCCGGTATCCTCATTTTCAAAAATTTTTTTTCGAAGATATCACATAATTGTAACAAAATAAACATAAAAATTAAAGGAAATTTCCTATTGAAATTCGAAAATTGTGAAATTGAAACATTGAACAAAACTTTTTTAAACATAAAAATTAAAACATACGATAAGTTCATTTTACCAAATGTAATTACAAAAATAAGAGAAAATAATAACTCAATGACAAATATAAAATTAGAATCCCTTTATGTCAAACAAATTGAACATGATAAAACTATTGAAGGAATTTTATACAAAAATAACAATTCTAATGTAATAAGCATAAGCATAGATATAATTATAATTTTTGCTACCATAACCATATCTATATACTTTGTAACAAAAAGAAAAATGTCAATATTACAAATTTCGTCGGAGCCTCAATCTAACTGTGGGGGTGTTATAGTGTCTCCCCATATTCTCCTAACAAATGCCAGTATAATTTAGATTTGTTATAACGTCTTCCCATATTCTCTTGGCACACGCCAATATAAATTAGTCTTGTTATTGTTGCATTTACGTTTCACAAACAAAAATGCAACAACAACAAAAATCGAATTAAATAAAAATTTCATTTCCGTTCACAAAACGAAAACGAAACTTTTAAAAATACAGACAAAAATCCAGGGAATTTTGGGACCACGAAAGTGGTAAACAATTCTAAAGAATTACTAAAAATCAAAACAAATTGAACTAAATTAAAAATGCATTTCCGTTCACAAAACGAAAATGCAACTTATGACATTTTAACTTCCAGACAAAATTCCGAATAATTTTGAGACCACGAAAAGTGGTAAACAATTCTGAAGAATTATTGACCACCGAAAATTGACACATTGGCATTTTTCTTCATATAAATATAGGCAAATTTTATTGTTAAGTTAGTCTTAAGATAGATTCAAATAAATAAACTTCCAAAAATAAAACAAGAGTTTTTTTTTGGTCCTCCACTATTAGGAGATTTATAATTGGCGCAGTCGGTAGGATACCCGAGTATCCTTAAAAAGATTTAAAGTGATACGAGACATTTTAATGTCCTAAACGGTACATACCTTACACTTCATAAACAAAAAAAAAACATTTTTTTAAAAAAGTGAGAAAAAAGAAAAACACGCAAATAAAAATTTTTAATCTGACTTTACGGAAGAAAAGGAAATATCCTAACTCCAAGTAACTAAAAATATTTTTTCGAAAAACACGCAAATAAAATTTTTTAATCTGACTTTACGGAAGAAAAGGGAAATATCCTAACTCCAAGTGACTAAAAATATTTTTTCAAAAAACACGCAAATAAAATTCTTAATCTGACTTTACGAAAGAAAAGGAAATATCCTGACCCCAAGTGACTAAAAATATTTTTCGATATTCTTAAAAAAAAGTGAAAAAAAAAAGAAAAACACGCAAATAAAATTTTTTAATCAAACTTTACGAAAATATCCTGACACCGAGTAACTAAAAATATTTTATCGAACTAAAAAGAAAAAAAAAAAAATTCTAAAATATACAAACAAACTTTTTGATCTGACTTTAAGCAATAATTAAATAAAAATCAACAAACAGAATTTTGAGTCGTCAGGCAACGAATCTTGCTTGAACAGCGGCATTGAAACAAAAGGCAACAGGACAATACAAGGAGAAGAAATACCAGCAACCAACAGATTAACGTAAGATTAGAACTAAGTTAAAAATAAGTCTATATTATTATATTACTTACTATTCCCTATGAGTGATATCGAATCAGACTATTACCCGTTTGATTCGGATTCAGAACCGGACTTAGAAGACCAGGAAGACTTTTACGGATTTGCTGACCCTTCCCCTTACCCATACGACTCAGGGTTTGACTCAAACGACGGCTACTCGACAGAAATTAACGAAAACATAGAGCGACATTTTAATCGACAAGAAAACGCAGAGTAGATAGAGTAGACCTTTTACGGAAAGGAACAGAAATCTGGCCATTGAATTTATATAAAAATTTTTTTTTTTTCTTTCTCTTCCCCTCAAAAACTGAAATTTTTCTTTCGACATTCTCTTCCGAATGACTATCCCTGACTCTTTGTCGGAATATTCGGATTCAGAGGAAGAATTCGATATAGAGGGATACCCAACTGACAGTGACTCCAACCCTTTTTTAGAGATTTCGGACGATAGTTGCTCTTCACTAAACGAAGACGAACATTTGCTTTAGATTAACTTATTCAAGAATATAGAATAGATATACGGACTTATATTTAATTTTCTTCCAAAATGACAGAACCCCTTTCAATCAGGGTAGAACCCTTGAGATACCTTTACAAATTGCCCGAATTCAGTGGAGATTACGGGGATCTCCAAAGTTTTATAACCTTAATAGATCGAGTTCACCCGATATTAAGGGCTTACGACGAGCCCTCCCAATATCTCTTTTCAGACATAATAAAGAGTAAACTGAAAGGGAAAGCCAGGGAAATCATTGAAATAAATTGTCAGGCTCAATCCTGGGGTAACATTAAAGAGATACTAACGAACAATTTTGGAGAAAGATGGAGTTTAGAGGAACTATTTGATGACCTAAGAGGGGCAACTTTTAGGACTAACACAGTTAATTTTTATGACGATATCAAGCGAAAACTACGGAAACTGAACAACAAGACCACTACAGTGCTTGGACATGGTGATGCGGCAAATGAATGCGCAAGGAATAATATGCGCACAGCATTGAATATATTTAAAGAAAAGATCCCGGAACCGATGCAGACGATACTGATATGTCGAAATCCAAACAGTATAGAATCAGCCATGGAAATTCTATTCCAATCGGGACATGCTTACACTTCGGACCAATATTATAAACAGAATAAACGTTATAACAATAATAATAACTATACGAGTAATAGTTTAAATAATAATGGTAATCAACAACAGAACTGGAACAAACCCAGGGAATAAAACGGAAACAAACAAATTTCCCAAATCAATAGATCCAACCAGAGTAATTACCAACACGGCAACAAATACCAACCACGATTTGGAAATCATAACCAACAACACAATTCCCAAACAAACAGATCCAACCACAATAATTATCAACGAAGCTGGATGCAACATGGTGCAAACTACCAGCCACGATCTGGAAACCAAGATCAACAATCAAACCACCGGGCAAACAGCCAACAGAATCCCGAACCCATGGACATTAACATTGTCGAAGAAACCCCAAAAAACTGGGATACAATGCAAAATCAGTGTAACTGTCATAATCACCAACCCATACCATATCCAGATAACATGAACAATAATCCCGAAAATTTTCCTATACAAGCCTCGCGGGAGAACTACCCCATATAATAATAAAAGATAAATTGAAATTCATTATAGACACAGGAGCTACTCACTCTATTGCGAACCCTGGTCTATGTAATCCAAAATGGAAAATTAAATCAAAACCTCTTATCTTCAAAACCCTACAAAACCAAGTTAAGACTACCACTACTTACCGCGTACCCTTATTTTCCGAACTTGGAGATACTGGTGAAGAATTCAATTTAATAGAATGTAAGTTCCACAATTTTTACGATGGAATAATTGGTAATGACGTCCTTAAAAGATTCAAGGCCGTAATAGATTATGAGAACAACATACTAATTATAAACAAAAAACAAATCCCTCTAATGTACCACAGGATGCACACCATCCAGTTCATGACAACAGAAGATAATGGACTAGTTCATGTTAAGGAACAACGAAATAAGAAAGGAGATGTAATTCTTCATGAAGGGATATATAACGTCCAAAATTACAAGATAGAAACACAGAGTTCCTTAACCAATTTGGATGTACTACACATTGACAAAACAGACTTAACAACGGTAAATGCCAAAAACTTTTGCATTTTGGACGAGGAGTTCCAACAAGCAGAACCACCACTTGAGCAAATTCGTATGACTCACATGAATCCTGAGGAGAAAACGGAGGTCAAGAGGATAGTAAAAAGATTTCACAACATATTCTATCAAGAGAAGTCAAATTTAACGTTTACGAACATCATCAAACATAGAATAAATACAACCAACAACATTCCTATCTTTACAAAGTCGTACCGATATCCATATATCCACAAGGAGGAAGTCCAGAGACAAATACAAGAAATGCTAGATAACGGAATAATAAGACAGAGTAATTCCCCCTACTCAGCACCTATTTGGATCGTCCCAAAGAAGGAAGACGCCAGCGGTAAAAAGAAATGGCGATTAGTCGTAGATTATAGAAAGTTAAACGAAGTTACAGTAGATGACAGATACCCGATACCGAACATTGATGAGATTCTCGACAAATTAGGAAAATGTATGTAATTCACCACTTTAGATTTGGCGAAAGGATTCTATCAAATTGAAGTCGATGAAGCAGATATACACAAAACCGACTTTACAGTGGAAGGAGGCCATTATGAATTTGTGAGGATGCCATTCGGTTTAAAAACAGCACCTGCAACTTTCCAACGCCTCATGAACACTATACTGAGAGACTACATCAACAAAATATGCCTCGTTTACTTGGATGACATTATAATATTTTCAACCTCCCTCCAGGAACATATTCAATCAATTGGAACAATTTTTAAATGCTTAGAAGATGCAAACCTAAAGATTCAATTGGATAAATCTGAATTTTGTAAGAGAGAAACGGAATTCCTAGGACACATAGTAACCCAAAATGGAATAAAACCAAACCCTTCGAAAATTGAATGCGTACTTAATTTTCCAATTCCAAAAAACCCTAAACAAATTAAACAATTTCTTGGACTCATAGGATACTATAGAAAATTCATTAAAGATTATTCCCTCATTGCAAAACCAATGACAATGTTTTTGAAAAAGGATGCCAAAATTAATATATCTGATCAACGATACCAAGACAGCTTTAATACACTCAAGACAATATTGACCAATGACCCAATTCTTAAATATCCCGACTTTTCAAAGAGATTTACTCTCACGACAGATGCTAGTAACTACGCCTTGGGTGCAATACTCTCCCAGGACGACCATCCAATTTGTTTCGCGAGTCGAACACTCAACGAACACGAGGTCAATTATAGCACTATTGAAAAGGAACTATTGGCTATAATTTGGGCCACCAGATATTTCAGACCCTATCTTTTCGGACGCAAATTTCTTATAGAAACCGACCACAGACCATTAACATGGTTATTTTCAATCAAGGAACCCAATTCGAAATTGGTTAGATGGAGACTAAAATTATTGGAATTCGATTATGAGATCAGATATAAAAAGGGCACGAAAAATAGCAACGCCGACGCATTGTCAAGGATTGAACACCCAAATGTTAACTTACTGGAACCTGATCAGTCCAGTATAAGAGAAAGTAATTCACCTATCAACGTATTTAAAACTCAAATCGTTATTAAAAAGATAACTTCGGGCTCAGTGAGAATGAAAACAGAGAGAATATTCAATAACACTAGAAAGACAATAGGGATCAAACATCTGGACAGAGAATACACGATCACCTTACTGAAAAAACATTTTGATCCAGACCATGTAAATGCCATCTTAATAGATGACGAGTTTTTTAATACATTCAGAAGCACTGCTGAAGAACTAATTTCAGAAAATCACAACTTTAAAATAGTAAGATGCTTGATGAAATTGGACGACATAGAGGATGAGCTCAAATTAACAGAACTAATAGAAAAAGAACACTTGGATAAAAACCACCGGGGAATACAAGCTGTGTTTGAGGAACTAAAAACACTGATCTATAATCCTAAATTGAGGTTAAGGATAACCCAATTTATCAACAATTGCGAAATATGTACCCTTGAGAAGTATGATAGACACCCACCTAAAATTCCGTTAAAAATTACGGAACACCCAATAAACCACGAGAGATAGTACATATAGATGTTTTTTATACACTGGGAAAGAACCTATTCATGACCATAATAGACAAATTTTCAAAATTTGCAGTGGCATATAAAATAAATGGACGCTCTTGGACAGAATTTAAGACAAAGCTTCTTCAATATATAAGTACACACGGGAAAGTTGAAAAAATTATAGTTGACAACGAATTGGGATTCAAAGCTATTCCCATGCAACAATTCCTGAAAGAGGAAGACATTAACATACATTTCACATCGAATAGTAACCACACATCAAATGCAGATGTGGAAAGGCTACACAATACAATCAACGAACACATAAGACTTCTTAGACACAACGAGCAGAACAAAACGGAAACCATAGAAGAGAAAATTCTTAGAATCATAGGATTCTATAACAATACGATCCATAGCACTACCCGTATCAAACCCATAGACTTTGTTAACGGTAAAGTTAACGAGGATAAATACCGGGAAATTCATGATAATATAGCTCTAAAGAAAGAGAACTATATAAATAAACTGAATAAGGACAAATCTAATATAGAGTTAAGTGAAGGAACCAATTACATTAGGGAAATCAGAGGTGGGAAGAACCACCACAAGTACAGAAAAATAGATGCTCTAAAACTGGACGACGAACACATAGCAAGTAGGAAAACAGGACACAAATATTACAAAACACATGTCAGACCTGAGAAAAAATACCAAAACAGAGATAACCCGACCACTAAAAATAACGAATAAAATTTTTTTTTATTTTTAGATGACGACCTGCATTTTAATGACATTTTTCTTAACGACAATTTACGCCCGAACTCTAGACATACAGGACCTAACAAACAATAACGGATACATACCAATTAAGACCGGAGAATTAAAGGTAATCGAACGATATGACAAAATCATCCACATAGTTAACGTATCCTCCTACACAGAAACTCTAAACTTAATACATAATAATATAATCACACTGAATACAACTACTATCGAAACAAAAGTTTTACTAGACACGATAAATAAAAATTTCGCCTTATTGAAAGGTAGAATAGAAAACCTTAACCCACACTTCAGATCGAAACGTGGATTGGTAAACGTACTAGGAAAAGGACTTAAGTTCATAGCGGGAACCATGGACAGTGACGACGAAACTCAAATTAATCATTCACTCGAAATTCTTTACGGAAATGAGAAAAATTTGACGGACAAGATGAACCAACTAACTTACGTTAACAATATATTATCTACTCAGATACAGAACATTACCAACCATATAAACCAGAAACAAATATTGATAGGAAACTATCTAAACAGATTCAAAGACTTTTTACAAAATAAAATAGCAACTCTTGAAGACGAAATAACATTTTTGGAACACGTATACCAAATAGATAATGACATTTCACTTTTGCGAGACCATATAAACGACATCGGACAAATTATATTTTCTACCAAACTCGGAATAATTCCTACGGACATATTAACAAAGACTGAGCTGGACTTGATTAATGACTTTGACAGTTACACCAACATCAAAGTAGCCGTCAGACTTCACGATAATAATATCGTAATAATCCTTCTGATCCCAAGATATTCGGACGATACTTATTCAAAAATTTTATTTGAACCAATTCCAAACTTCAGAAACAAATCAATCGCTCTTAAAGATTATGAAGTTCTGGTAAATTCAGACAATACCATTTATAATACTAATGTTAAAGACAATTTAAAGAAAAACTTAATTAAGATAGACGATAAATGCCTTACGAATATATTTAACTTTAAGGAAGCATATTGTAATATGAACAATTTTAATCAGACAATTGTAACAGAAATTATGCCCGGTATCCTCATTTTCAAAAATTTTTTTTCCAAGATATCACATAATTGTAACAAAATAAACATAAAAATTAAAGGAAATTTCCTATTGAAATTCGAAAATTGTGAAATTGAAACATTGAACAAAACTTTTTTAAACATAAAAATTAAAACATACGATAAGTTCATTTTACCAAATGTAATTACAAAAATAAGAGAAAATAATAACTCAATGACAAATATAAAATTAGAATCCCTTTATGTCAAACAAATTGAACATGATAAAACTATTGAAGGAATTTTATACAAAAATAACAATTCTAATGTAATAAGCATAAGCATAGATATAATTATAATTTTTGCTATCATAACCATATCTATATACTTTGTAACAAAAAGAAAAATGTCAATATTACAAATTTCGTCGGAGCCTCAATCTAACGGTGGGGGTGTTATAGTGTCTCCCCATATTCTCCTAACAAATGCCAGTATAATTTAGATTTGTTATAACGTCTTCCCATATTCTCTTGGCACACGCCAATATAAATTAGTCTTGTTATTGTTGCATTTACGTTTCACAAACAAAAATGCAACAACAACAAAAATCGAATTAAATAAAAATTTCATTTCCGTTCACAAAACGAAAACGAAACTTTTAAAAATACAGACAAAATTCCAGGGAATTTTGGGACCACGAAAGTGGTAAACAATTCTAAAGAATTACTAAAAATCAAAACAAATTGAACTAAATTAAAAATGCATTTCCGTTCACAAAACGAAAATGCAACTTATGACATTTTAACTTCCAGACAAAATTCCGAATAATTTTGAGACCACGAAAAGTGGTAAACAATTCTGAAGAATTATTGACCACCGAAAATTGACACATTGGCATTTTTCTTCATATAAATATAGGCAAATTTTATTGTTAAGTCAGTCTTAAGATAGATTCAAATAAATAAACTTCCAAAAATAAAACAAGAGTTTTTTTTTGGTCCTCCACTATTAGGAGATTTATAATTGGCGCAGTCGGTAGGATACCCGAGTATCCTTAAAAAGATTTAAAGTGATACGAGACATTTTAATGTCCTAAACGGTACATACCTTACACTTCATAAACAAAAAAAAAAAAAAACATTTTTAAAAAAGTGGGAAAAAAGAAAAACACGCAAATAAAATTTTTAATCTGACTTTACGGAAGAAAAAGAAATATCCTAACTCCAAGTAACTAAAAATATTTTTTCGAAAAACACACAAATAAAATTTTTTAATCTGACTTTACGGAAGAAAAGGGAGATATCCTAACTCCAAGTGACTAAAAATATTTTTTCAAAAAACACGCAAATAAAATTCTTAATCTGACTTTACGAAAGAAAAGGAAATATCCTGACCCCAATTGACTAAAAATATTTTTCGATATTCTTAAAAAAAAAGTGAAAAAAAAGGAAAACACGCAAATAAAAATTTTTAATCAAACTTTACACCGAGTAACTAAAAATATTTTATCGAACTAAAAAGAAAGAAAAAAAATTCTAAAATATACAAACAAACTTTTTGATCTGACTTTAAGCAATAATTAAATAAAAATCAACAAACAGAATTTTGAGTCGTCAGGCAACGAATCTTGCTTGAACAGCGGCATTGAAACAAAAGGCAACAGGACAATACAAGGAGAAGGAATACCAGCAACCAACAGATTAACGTAAGATTAGAACTAAGTTAAAAATAAGTCTATATTATTATATTACTTACTATTCCCTATGAGTGATATCGAATCAGACTATTACCCGTTTGATTCGGATTCAGAACCAGACTTAGAAGACCAGGAAGACTTTTACGGATTTGCTGACCCTTCCCCTTACCCATACGACTCAGGGTTTGACTCAAACGACGGCTACTCGACAGAAATTAACGAAAACATAGAGCGACATTTTAATCGACAAGAAAACGCAGAGTTGATAGAGTAGACCTTTTACGGAAAGGAACAGAAATCTGGCCATTGAATTTATATAAAATTTTTTTTTCTTCTTTCTCTTCCCCTCAAAAACTGAAATTTTCCTTTCGACATTCTCTTCCGAATGACTATCCTGACTCTTTGTCGGAATATTCGGATTCAGAGGAAGAATTCGATATAGAGGGATACCCAACTGACAGTGACTCCAACCCTTTTTTAGAGATTTCGGACGATAGTTGCTCTTCACGAAACGAGGACGAACATTTGCTTTAGATTAACTTATTCAAGAATATAGAATAGATATACGGACTTATATTTAATTTTCTTCCAAAATGACAGAACCCCTTTCAATCAGGGTAGACCCCTTGAAATACCTTTACAAATTGCCCGAATTCAGTGGAGATTACGGGGATCTCCAAAGTTTTATAACCTTAATAGATCGAGTTCACCCGATATTAAGGGCTTACGACGAGCCCTCCCAATATCTCTTTTCAGACATAATAAAGAGTAAACTGAAAGGGAAAGCCAGGGAAATCATTGAAATAAATTGTCAGGCTCAATCCTGGGGTAACATTAAAGAGATACTAACGAACAATTTTGGAGAAAGATGGAGTTTAGAGGAACTATTTGATGACCTAAGAGGGACAACTTTTAGGACTAACACAGTTAATTTTTATGACGATATCAAGCGAAAACTACGGAAACTGAACAACAAGACCACTACAGTGCTTGGACATGGTGATGCGGCAAATGAATGCGCAAGGAATAATATGCGCACAGCATTGAATATATTTAAAGAAAAGATCCCGGAACCGATGAAGACGATACTGATATGTCGAAATCCAAACAGTATAGAATCAGCCATGGAAATTCTATTCCAATCGGGACATGCTTACACTTCGGACCAATATTATAAACAGAATAAACGTTATAACAATAATAATAACTATACGAGTAATAGTTTAAATAATAATGGTAATCAACAACAGAACTGGAACAAACCCAGGGAATATAACGGAAACAAACAAATTTCCCAAATCAATAGATCCAACCAGAGTAATTACCAACACGGCAACAAATACCAACCACGATTCGGAAATCATAACCAACAACACAATTCCCAAACAAACAGATCCAACCACAATAATTATCAACGAAGCTGGATGCAACATGGTGCAAATTACCAGCCACGATCTGGAAACCAAGATCAACAATCAAACCACCGGGCAAACAGCCAACAGAATCCCGAACCCATGGACATTAACATTGTCGAAGAAACCCCAAAAAACTGGGATACAATGCAAAATCAGTGTAACTGTCATAATCACCAACCCATACCATATCCAGATAACATGAACAATAATCCCGAAAATTTTCCTATACAAGCCTCGCGGGAGAACTACCCCATATAATAATAAAAGATAAATTGAAATTCATTATAGACACAGGAGCTACTCACTCTATTGCGAACCCTGGTCTATGTAATCCAAAATGGAAAATTAAATCAAAACCTCTTATCTTCAAAACCCTACAAAACCAAGTTAAGACTACCACTACTTACCGCGTACCCTTATTTTCCGAACTTGGAGATACTGGTGAAGAATTCAATTTAATAGAATGTAAGTTCCACAATTTTTACGATGGAATAATTGGTAATGACGTCCTTAAAAGATTCAAGGCCGTAATAGATTATGAGAACAACATACTAATTATAAACAAAAAACAAATCCCTCTAATATACCACAGGATGCACACCATCCAGTTCATGACAACAGAAGATAATGGACTAGTTCATGTTAAAGAACAACGAAATAAGAAAGGAGATGTAATTCTTCATGAAGGGATATATAACGTCCAAAATTACAAGATAGTAATACAGAGTTCCTTAACCAATTTGGATGTACTACACATTGACAAAACAGATTTAACAACGGTAAATGCCAAAAACTTTTGCATTTTGGACGAGGAGTTCCAACAAGCAGAACCACCACTTGAGCAAATTCGTATGACTCACATGAATCCTGAGGAGAAAACGGAGGTCAAGAGGATAGTAAAAAGATTTCACAACATATTCTATCAAGAGAAGTCAAATTTAACGTTTACGAACACCATCAAACATAGAATAAATACAACCAACAACATTCCTATCTTTACAAAGTCGTACCGATATCCATATATCCACAAGGAGGAAGTCCAGAGACAAATACAAGAAATGCTAGATAACGGAATAATAAGACAGAGTAATTCCCCCTACTCAGCACCTATTTGGATCGTCCCAAAGAAGGAAGACGCCAGCGGTAAAAAGAAATGGCGATTAGTTGTAGATTATAGAAAGTTAAACGAAGTTACAGTAGATGACAGATACCCGATACCGAACATTGATGAGATTCTCGACAAATTAGGAAAATGTATGTACTTCACCACTTTAGATTTGGCGAAAGGATTCTATCAAATTGAAGTCGATGAAGCAGATATACACAAAACCGCCTTTACAGTGGAAGGAGGCCATTATGAATTTGTGAGGATGCCATTCGGTTTAAAAACAGCACCTGCAACTTTCCAACGCCTCATGAACACTATACTGAGAGACTACATCAACAAAATATGCCTCGTTTACTTGGATGACATTATAATATTTTCAACCTCCCTCCAGGAACATATTCAATCAATTGGAACAATTTTTAAATGCTTAGAAGATGCAAACCTAAAGATTCAATTGGATAAATCTGAATTTTGTAAGAGAGAAACGGAATTCCTAGGACACATAGTAACCCAAAATGGAATAAAACCAAACCCTTCGAAAATTGAATGCGTACTTAATTTTCCAATTCCAAAAAACCCTAAACAAATTAAACAATTTCTTGGACTCACAGGATACTATAGAAAATTCATTAAAGATTATTCCCTCATTGCAAAACCAATGACAATGTTTTTGAAAAAGGATGCCAAAATTAATATATCTGATCAACGATACCAAGACAGCTTTAATACACTCAAGACAATATTGACCAATGACCCAATTCTTAAATATCCCGACTTTTCAAAGAGATTTACTCTCACGACAGATGCTAGTAACTACGCCTTGGGTGCAATACTCTCCCAGGACGACCATCCAATTTGTTTCGCGAGTCGAACACTCAACGAACATGAGGTCAATTATAGCACTATTGAAAAGGAACTATTGGCTATAATTTGGGCCACCAGATATTTCAGACCCTATTTTCGGACGCAAATTTCTTATAGAAACCGACCACAGACCATTAACATGGTTATTTTCAATCAAGGAACCCAATTCGAAATTGGTTAGATGGAGACTAAAATTATTGGAATTCGATTATGAGATCAGATATAAAAAGGGCACGAAAAATAGCAACGCCGACGCATTGTCAAGGATTGAACACCCAAACGTTAACTTACTGGAACCTGATCAGTCCAGTATAAGAGAAAGTAATTCACCTATCAACGTATTTAAAACTCAAATCGTTATTAAAAAGATAACTTCGGGCTCAGTGAGAATGAAAACAGAGAGAATATTCAATAACACTAGAAAGACAATAGGGATCAAACATCTGGACAGAGAATACACGATCACCTTACTGAAAAAACATTTTGATCCAGACCATGTAAATGCCATCTTAATAGATGACGAGTTTTTTAATACATTCAGAAGCACTGCTGAAGAACTAATTTCAGAAAATCACAACTTTAAAATAGTAAGATGCTTGATGAAATTGGACGACATAGAGGATGAGCTCAAATTAACAGAACTAATAGAAAAAGAACACTTGGATAAAAACCACCGGGGAATACAAGCTGTGTTTGAAGAACTAAAAACACTGATCTATAATCCTAAATTGAGGTTAAGGATAACCCAATTTATCAACAATTGCGAAATATGTACCCTTGAGAAGTATGATAGACACCCACCTAAAATTCCGTTAAAAATTACGGAAACACCCAATAAACCACGAGAGATAGTACATATAGATGTTTTTTATACACTGGGAAAGAACCTATTCATGACCATAATAGACAAATTTTCAAAATTTGCAGTGGCATATAAAATAAATGGACGCTCTTGGACAGAATTTAAGACAAAGCTTCTTCAATATGTAAGTACACACGGGAAAGTTGAAAAAATTATAGTTGACAACGAATTGGGATTCAAAGCTATTCCCATGCAACAATTCCTGAAAGAGGAAGACATTAACATACATTTCACATCGAATAGTAACCACACATCAAATGCAGATGTGGAAAGGCTACACAATACAATCAACGAACACATAAGACTTCTTAGACACAACGAGCAGAACAAAACGGAAACCATAGAAGAGAAAATTCTTAGGATCATAGGATTCTATAACAATACGATCCATAGCACTACCCGTATCAAACCCATAGACTTTGTTAACGGTAAAGTTAACGAGGATAAATACCGGGAAATTCATGATAATATAGCTCTAAAGAAAGAGAACTATATAAATAAACTGAATAAGGACAAATCTAATATAGAGTTAAGTGAAGGAACCAATTACATTAGGGAAATCAGAGGTGGGAAGAACCACCGCAAGTACAGAAAAATAGATGCTCTAAAACTAGACGACGAACACATAGCAAGTAGGAAAACAGGACACAAATATTACAAAACACATGTCAGACCTGAGAAAAAATACCAAAACAGAGATAACCCGACCACTAAAAATAACGGATAAAATTTTTTTTTATTTTTAGATGACGACCTGCATTTTAATGACATTTTTCTTAACGACAATTTACGCCCGAACTCTAGACATACAGGACCTAACAAACAATAATGGATACATACCAATTAAGACCGGAGAATTAAAGGTAATCGAACGATATGACAAAATCATCCACATAGTTAACGTATCCTCCTACACAGAAACTCTAAACTTAATACATAATAATATATTGAAAGGTAGAATAGAAAACCTTAACCCACACTTCAGATCGAAACGTGGATTGGTAAACGTACTAGGAAAAGGACTTAAGTTCATAGCGGGAACCATGGACAGTGACGACGAAACTCAAATTAATCATTCACTCGAAATTCTTTACGGAAATGAGAAAAATTTGACGGACAAGATGAACCAACTAACTTACGTTAACAATATATTATCTACTCAGATACAGAACATTACCAACCATATAAACCAGAAACATTTATTGATAGGAAACTATCTAAACAGATTCAAAGACTTTTTACAAAATAAAATAGCAACTCTTGAAGACGAAATAACATTTTTGGAACACGTATACCAAATAGATAATGACATTTCACTTTTGCGAGACCATATAAACGACATCGGACAAATTATATTTTCTACCAAACTCGGAATAATTCCTACGGACATATTAGCAAAGACTGAGCTGGACTTGATTAATGACTTTGACAGTTACACCAACATCAAAGTAGCCGTCAGACTTCACGATAATAATATCGTAATAATCCTTCTGATCCCAAGATATTCGGACGATACTTATTCAAAAATTTTATTTGAACCAATTCCAAACTTCAGAAACAAATCAATCGCTCTTAAAGATTATGAAGTTCTGGTAAATTCAGACAATACCATTTATAATACTAATGTTAAAGACAATTTAAAGAAAAACTTAATTAAGATAGACGATAAATGCCTTACGAATATATTTAACTTTAAGGAAGCATATTGTAATATGAACAATTTTAATCAGACAATTGTAACAGAAATTATGCCCGGTATCCTCATTTTCAAAAATTTTTTTTCCAAGATATCACATAATTGTAACAAAATAAACATAAAAATTAAAGGAAATTTCCTATTGAAATTCGAAAATTGTGAAATTGAAACATTGAACAAAACTTTTTTAAACATAAAAATTAAAACATACGATAAGTTCATTTTACCAAATGTAATTACAAAAATAAGAGAAAATAATAACTCAATGACAAATATAAAATTAGAATCCCTTTATGTCAAACAAATTGAACATGATAAAACTATTGAAGGAATTTTATACAAAAATAACAATTCTAATGTAATAAGCATAAGCGTAGATATAATTATAATTTTTGCTATCATAACCATATCTATATACTTTGTAACAAAAAGAAAAATGTCAATATTACAAATTTCGTCGGAGCCTCAATCTAACGGTGGGGGTGTTATAGTGTCTCCCCATATTCTCCTAACAAATGCCAGTATAATTTAGATTTGTTATAACGTCTTCCCATATTCTCTTGGCACACGCCAATATAAATTAGTCTTGTTATTGTTGCATTTACGTTTCACAAACAAAAATGCAACAACAACAAAAATCGAATTAAATAAAAATTTCATTTCCGTTCACAAAACGAAAACGAAACTTTTAAAAATACAGACAAAATTCCAGGGAATTTTGGGACCACGAAAGTGGTAAACAATTCTAAAGAATTACTAAAAATCAAAACAAATTGAACTAAATTAAAAATGCATTTCCGTTCACAAAACGAAAATGCAACTTATGACATTTTAACTTCCAGACAAAATTCCGAATAATTTTGAGACCACGAAAAGTGGTAAACAATTCTGAAGAATTATTGACCACCGAAAATTGACACATTGGCATTTTTCTTCATATAAATATAGGCAAATTTTATTGTTAAGTCAGTCTTAAGATAGATTCAAATAAATAAACTTCCAAAAATAAAACAAGAGTTTTTTTTGGTCCTCCACTATTAGGAGATTTATAATTTCAAACCACCGGGCAAACAGCCAACAGAATCCCGAACCCATGGACATTAACATTGTCGAAGAAACCCCAAAAAACTGGGATACAATGCAAAATCAGTGTAACTGTCATAATCACCAACCCATACCATATCCAGATAACATGAACAATAATCCCGAAAATTTTCCTATACAAGCCTCGCGGGAGAACTACCCCATATAATAATAAAAGATAAATTGAAATTCATTATAGACACAGGAGCTACTCACTCTATTGCGAACCCTGGTCTATGTAATCCAAAATGGAAAATTAAATCAAAACCTCTTATCTTCAAAACCCTACAAAACCAAGTTAAGACTACCACTACTTACCGCGTACCCTTATTTTCCGAACTTGGAGATACTGGTGAAGAATTCAATTTAATAGAATGTAAGTTCCACAATTTTTACGATGGAATAATTGGTAATGACGTCCTTAAAAGATTCAGGGCCGTAATAGGTTATGAGAACAACATACTAATTATAAACAAAAAACAAATCCCTCTAATGTACCACAGGATGCACACCATCCAGTTCATGACAACAGAAGATAATGGACTAGTTCATGTTAAAGAACAACGAAATAAGAAAGGAGATGTAATTCTTCATGAAGGGATATATAACGTCCAAAATTACAAGATAGAAACACAGAGTTCCTTAACCAATTTGGATGTACTACACATTGACAAAACAGATTTAACAACGGTAAATGCCAAAAACTTTTGCATTTTGGACGAGGAGTTCCAACAAGCAGAACCACCACTTGAGCAAATTCGTATGACTCACATGAATCCTGAGGAGAAAACGGAGGTCAAGAGGATAGTAAAAAGATTTCACAACATATTCTATCAAGAGAAGTCAAATTTAACGTTTACGAACATCATCAAACATAGAATAAATACAACCAACAACATTCCTATCTTTACAAAGTCGTACCGATATCCATATATCCACAAGGAGGAAGTCCAGAGACAAATACAAGAAATGCTAGATAACGGAATAATAAGACAGAGTAATTCCCCCTACTCAGCACCTATTTGGATCGTCCCAAAGAAGGAAGACGCCAGCGGTAAAAAGAAATGGCGATTAGTCGTAGATTATAGAAAGTTAAACGAAGTTACAGTAGATGACAGATACCCGATACCGAACATTGATGAGATTCTCGACAAATTAGGAAAATGTATGTACTTCACCACTTTAGATTTGGCGAAAGGATTCTATCAAATTGAAGTCGATGAAGCAGATATACACAAAACCGACTTTACAGTGGAAGGAGGCCATTATGAATTTGTGAGGATGCCATTCGGTTTAAAAACAGCACCTGCAACTTTCCAACGCCTCATGAACACTATACTGAGAGACTACATCAACAAAATATGCCTCGTTTACTTGGATGACATTATAATATTTTCAACCTCCCTCCAGGAACATATTCAATCAATTGGAACAATTTTTAAATGCTTAGAAGATGCAAACCTAAAGATTCAATTGGATAAATCTGAATTTTGTAAGAGAGAAACGGAATTCCTAGGACACATAGTAACCCAAAATGGAATAAAACCAAACCCTTCGAAAATTGAATGCGTACTTAATTTTCCAATTCCAAAAAACCCTAAACAAATTAAACAATTTCTTGGACTCACAGGATACTATAGAAAATTCATTAAAGATTATTCCCTCATTGCAAAACCAATGACAATGTTTTTGAAAAAGGATGCCAAAATTAATATATCTGATCAACGATACCAAGATAGCTTTAATACACTCAAGACAATATTGACCAATGACCCAATTCTTAAATATCCCGACTTTTCATAGAGATTTACTCTCACGACAGATGCTAGTAACTACGCCTTGGGTGCAATACTCTCCCAGGACGACCATCCAATTTGTTTCGCGAGTCGAACACTCAACGAACACGAGGTCAATTATAGCACTATTGAAAAGGAACTATTGGCTATAATTTGGGCCACCAGATATTTCAGACCCTATCTTTTCGGACGCAAATTTCTTATAGAAACCGACCACAGACCATTAACATGGCTATTTTCAATCAAGGAACCCAATTCGAAATTGGTTAGATGGAGACTAAAATTATTGGAATTCGATTATGAGATCAGATATAAAAAGGGCACGAAAAATAGCAACGCCGACGCATTGTCAAGGATTGAACACCCAAATGTTAACTTACTGGAACCTGATCAGTCCAGTATAAGAGAAAGTAATTCACCTATCAACGTATTTAAAACTCAAATCGTTATTAAAAAGATAACTTCGGGCTCAGTGAGAATGAAAACAGAGAGAATATTCAATAACACTAGAAAGACAATAGGGATCAAACATCTGGACAGAGAATACACGATCACCTTACTGAAAAAACATTTTGATCCAGACCATGTAAATGCCATCTTAATAGATGACGAGTTTTTTAATACATTCAGAAGCACTGCTGAAGAACTAATTTCAGAAAATCACAACTTTAAAATAGTAAGATGCTTGATGAAATTGGACGACATAGAGGATGAGCTCAAATTAACAGAACTAATAGAAAAAGAACACTTGGATAAAAACCACCGGGGAATACAAGCTGTGTTTGAGGAACTAAAAACACTGATCTATAATCCTAAATTGAGGTTAAGGATAACCCAATTTATCAACAATTGCGAAATATGTACCCTTGAGAAGTATGATAGACACCCACCTAAAATTCCGTTAAAAATTACGGAACACCCAATAAACCACGAGAGATAGTACATATAGATGTTTTTTATACACTGGGAAAGAACCTATTCATGACCATAATAGACAAATTTTCAAAATTTGCAGTGGCATATAAAATAAATGGACGCTCTTGGACAGAATTTAAGACAAAGCTTCTTCAATATATAAGTACACACGGGAAAGTTGAAAAAATTATAGTTGACAACGAATTGGGATTCAAAGCTATTCCCATGCAACAATTCCTGAAAGAGGAAGACATTAACATACATTTCACATCGAATAGTAACCACACATCAAATGCAGATGTGGAAAGGCTACACAATACAATCAACGAACACATAAGACTTCTTAGACACAACGAGCAGAACAAAACGGAAACCATAGAAGAGAAAATTCTTAGAATCATAGGATTCTATAACAATACGATCCATAGCACTACCCGTATCAAACCCATAGACTTTGTTAACGGTAAAGTTAACGAGGATAAATACCGGGAAATTCATGATAATATAGCTCTAAAGAAAGAGAACTATATAAATAAACTGAATAAGGACAAATCTAATATAGAGTTAAGTGAAGGAACCAATTACATTAGGGAAATCAGAGGTGGGAAGAACCACCGCAAGTACAGAAAAATAGATGCTCTAAAACTGGACGACGAACACATAGCAAGTAGGAAAACAGGACACAAATATTACAAAACACATGTCAGACCTGAGAAAAAATACCAAAACAGAGATAACCCGACCACTAAAAATAACGAATAAATTTTTTTTTATTTTTAGATGACGACCTGCATTTTAATGACATTTTTCTTAACGACAATTTACGCCCGAACTCTAGACATACAGGACCTAACAAACAATAACGGATACATACCAATTAAGACCGGAGAATTAAAGGTAATCGAACGATATGACAAAATCATCCACATAGTTAACGTATCCTCCTACACAGAAACTCTAAACTTAATACATAATAATATAATCACACTGAATACAACTACTACCGAAACAAAAGTTTTACTAGACACGATAAATAAAAATTACGCCTTATTGAAAGGTAGAATAGAAAACCTTAACCCACACTTCAGATCGAAACGTGGATTGGTAAACGTACTAGGAAAAGGACTTAAGTTCATAGCGGGAACCATGGACAGTGACGACGAAACTCAAATTAATCATTCACTCGAAATTCTTTACGGAAATGAGAAAAATTTGACGGACAAGATGAACCAACTAACTTACGTTAACAATATATTATCTACTCAGATACAGAACATTACCAACCATATAAACCAGAAACAAATATTGATAGGAAACTATCTAAACAGATTCAAAGACTTTTTACAAAATAAAATAGCAACTCTTGAAGACGAAATAACATTTTTGGAACACGTATACCAAATAGATAATGACATTTCACTTTTGCGAGACCATATAAACGACATCGGACAAATTATATTTTCTACCAAACTCGGAATAATTCCTACGGACATATTAACAAAGACTGAGCTGGACTTGATTAATGACTTTGACAGTTACACCAACATCAAAGTAGCCGTCAGACTTCACGATAATAATATCGTAATAATCCTTCTGATCCCAAGATATTCGGACGATACTTATTCAAAAATTTTATTTGAACCAATTCCAAACTTCAGAAACAAATCAATCGCTCTTAAAGATTATGAAGTTCTGGTAAATTCAGACAATACCATTTATAACACTAATGTTAAAGACAATTTAAAGAAAAACTTAATTAAGATAGACGATAAATGCCTTACGAATATATTTAACTTTAAGGAAGCATATTGTAATATGAACAATTTTAATCAGACAATTGTAACAGAAATTATGCCCGGTATCCTCATTTTCAAAAATTTTTTTTCCAAGATATCACATAATTGTAACAAAATAAACATAAAAATTAAAGGAAATTTCCTATTGAAATTCGAAAATTGTGAAATTGAAACATTGAACAAAACTTTTTTAAACATAAAAATTAAAACATACGATAAGTTCATTTTACCAAATGTAATTACAAAAATAAGAGAAAATAATAACTCAATGACAAATATAAAATTAGAATCCCTTTATGTCAAACAAATTGAACATGATAAAACTATTGAAGGAATTTTATACAAAAATAACAATTCTAATGTAATAAGCATAAGCGTAGATATAATTATAATTTTTGCTATCATAACCATATCTATATACTTTGTAACAAAAAGAAAAATGTCAATATTACAAATTTCGTCGGAGCCTCAATCTAACGGTGGGGGTGTTATAGTGTCTCCCCATATTCTCCTAACAAATGCCAGTATAATTTAGATTTGTTATAACGTCTTCCCATATTCTCTTGGCACACGCCAATATAAATTAGTCTTGTTATTGTTGCATTTACGTTTCACAAACAAAAATGCAACAACAACAAAAATCGAATTAAATAAAAATTTCATTTCCGTTCACAAAATGAAAACGAAACTTTTAAAAATACAGACAAAATTCCAGGGAATTTTGGGACCACGAAAGTGGTAAACAATTCTAAAGAATTACTAAAAATCAAAACAAATTGAACTAAATTAAAAATGCATTTCCGTTCACAAAACGAAAATGCAACTTATGACATTTTAACTTCCAGACAAAATTCCGAATAATTTTGAGACCACGAAAAGTGGTAAACAATTCTGAAGAATTATTGACCACCGAAAATTGACACATTGGCATTTTTCTTCATATAAATATAGGCAAATTTTATTGTTAAGTCAGTCTTAAGATAGATTCAAATAAATAAACTTCCAAAAATAAAACAAGAGTTTTTTTGGTCCTCCACTATTAGGAGATTTATAATTGGCGCAGTCGGTAGGATACCCGAGTATCCTTAAAAAGATTTAAAGTGATACGAGACATTTTAATGTCCTAAACGGTACATACCTTACACTTCATAAACAAAAAAAAAACATTTTTTAAAAAAGTGGGAAAAAAGAAAAACACGCAAATAAAATTTTTAATCTGACTTTACGGAAGAAAAGGAAATATCCTAACTCCAAGTAACTAAAAATATTTTTTCGAAAAACACGCAAATAAAATTTTTTAATCTGACTTTACGGAAGAAAAGGGAAATATCCTAACTCCAAGTGACTAAAAATATTTTTTCAAAAAACACGCAAATAAAATTCGTAATCTGACTTTACGAAAGAAAAGGAAATATCCTGACCCCAAGTGACTAAAAATATTTTTCGATATTCTTAAAAAAAAAAGTGAAAAAAAAAAAAAAAGAAAAACACGCAAATAAAATTTTTTTAATCAAACTTTACGAAAATATCCTGACACCGAGTAACTAAAAATATTTTATCGAACTAAAAAGAAAAAAAAAATTCTAAAATATACAAACAAACTTTTTGATCTGACTTTAAGCAATAATTAAATAAAAATCAACAAACAGAATTTTGAGTCGTCAGGCAACGAATCTTGCTTGAACAGCGGCATTGAAACAGAAGGCAACAGGACAATACAAGGAGAAGAAATACCAGCAACCAACAGATTAACGTAAGATTAGAACTAAGTTAAAAATAAGTCTATATTATTATATTACTTACTATTCCCTATGAGTGATATCGAATCAGACTATTACCCGTTTGATTCGGATTCAGAACCGGACTTAGAAGACCAGGAAGACTTTTACGGATTTGCTGACCCTTCCCCTTACCCATACGACTCAGGGTTTGACTCAAACGACGGCTACTCGACAGAAATTAACGAAAACATAGAGCGACATTTTAATCGACAAGAAAACGCAGAGTAGATAGAGTAGACCTTTTACGGAAAGGAACAGAAATCTGGCCATTGAATTTATATAAAATTTTTTTTTTCTTCCCCTCAAAAACTGAAATTTTTTTCGACATTCTCTTCCGAATGACTATCCCTGACTCTTTGTCGGAATATTCGGATTCAGAGGAAGAATTCGATATAGAGGGATACCCAACTGACAGTGACTCCAACCCTTTTTTAGAGATTTCGGACGATAGTTGCTCTTCACTAAACGAAGACGAACATTTGCTTTAGATTAACTTATTCAAGAATATAGAATAGATATACGGACTTATATTTAATTTTCTTCCAAAATGACAGAACCCCTTTCAATCAGGGTAGAACCCTTGAAATACCTTTACAAATTGCCCGAATTCAGTGGAGATTACGGGGATCTCCAAAGTTTTATAACCTTAATAGATCGAGTTCACCCGATATTAAGGGCTTACGACGAGCCCTCCCAATATCTCTTTTCAGACATAATAAAGAGTAAACTGAAAGGGAAAGCCAGGGAAATCATTGAAATAAATTGTCAGGCTCAATCCTGGGGTAACATTAAAGAGATACTAACGAACAATTTTGGAGAAAGATGGAGTTTAGAGGAACTATTTGATGACCTAAGAGGGACAACTTTTAGGACTAACACAGTTAATTTTTATGACGATATCAAGCGAAAACTACGGAAACTGAACAACAAGACCACTACAGTGCTTGGACATGGTGATGCGGCAAATGAATGCGCAAGGAATAATATGCGCACAGCATTGAATATATTTAAAGAAAAGATCCCGGAACCGATGAAGACGATACTGATATGTCGAAATCCAAACAATATAGAATCAGCCATGGAAATTCTATTCCAATCGGGACATGCTTACACTTCGGACCAATATTATAAACAGAATAAACGTTATAACAATAATAATAACTATACGAGTAATAGTTTAAATAATAATGGTAATCAACAACAGAACTGGAACAAACCCAGGGAATATAACGGAAACAAACAAATTTCCCAAATCAATAGATCCAACCAGAGTAATTACCAACACGGCAACAAATACCAACCACGATTTGGAAATCATAACCAACAACACAATTCCCAAACAAACAGATCCAACCACAATAATTATCAACGAAGCTGGATGCAACATGGTGCAAATTACCAGCCACGATCTGGAAACCAAGATCAACAATCAAACCACCGGGCAAACAGCCAACAGAATCCCGAACCCATGGACATTAACATTGTCGAAGAAACCCCAAAAAACTGGGATACAATGCAAAATCAGTGTAACTGTCATAATCACCAACCCATACCATATCCAGATAACATGAACAATAATCCCGAAAATTTTCCTATACAAGCCTCGCGGGAGAACTACCCCATATAATAATAAAAGATAAATTGAAATTCATTATAGACACAGGAGCTACTCACTCTATTGCGAACCCTGGTCTATGTAATCCAAAATGGAAAATTAAATCAAAACCTCTTATCTTCAAAACCCTACAAAACCAAGTTAAGACTACCACTACTTACCGCGTACCCTTATTTTCCGAACTTGGAGATACTGGTGAAGAATTCAATTTAATAGAATGTAAGTTCCACAATTTTTACGATGGAATAATTGGTAATGACGTCCTTAAAAGATTCAAGGCCGTAATAGATTATGAGAACAACATACTAATTATAAACAAAAAACAAATCCCTCTAATATACCACAGGATGCACACCATCCAGTTCATGACAACAGAAGATAATGGACTAGTTCATGTTAAAGAACAACGAAATAAGAAAGGAGATGTAATTCTTCATGAAGGGATATATAACGTCCAAAATTACAAGATAGAAATACAGAGTTCCTTAACCAATTTGGATGTACTACACATTGACAAAACAGATTTAACAACGGTAAATGCCAAAAACTTTTGCATTTTGGACGAGGAGTTCCAACAAGCAGAACCACCACTTGAGCAAATTCGTATGACTCACATGAATCCTGAGGAGAAAACGGAGGTCAAGAGGATAGTAAAAAGATTTCACAACATATTCTATCAAGAGAAGTCAAATTTAACGTTTACGAACACCATCAAACATAGAATAAATACAACCAACAACATTCCTATCTTTACAAAGTCGTACCGATATCCATATATCCACAAGGAGGAAGTCCAGAGACAAATACAAGAAATGCTAGATAACGGAATAATAAGACAGAGTAATTCCCCCTACTCAGCACCTATTTGGATCGTCCCAAAGAAGGAAGACGCCAGCGGTAAAAAGAAATGGCGATTAGTTGTAGATTATAGAAAGTTAAACGAAGTTACAGTAGATGACAGATACCCGATACCGAACATTGATGAGATTCTCGACAAATTAGGAAAATGTATGTACTTCACCACTTTAGATTTGGCGAAAGGATTCTATCAAATTGAAGTCGATGAAGCAGATATACACAAAACCGCCTTTACAGTGGAAGGAGGCCATTATGAATTTGTGAGGATGCCATTCGGTTTAAAAACAGCACCTGCAACTTTCCAACGCCTCATGAACACTATACTGAGAGACTACATCAACAAAATATGCCTCGTTTACTTGGATGACATTATAATATTTTCAACCTCCCTCCAGGAACATATTCAATCAATTGGAACAATTTTTAAATGCTTAGAAGATGCAAACCTAAAGATTCAATTGGATAAATCTGAATTTTGTAAGAGAGAAACGGAATTCCTAGGACACATAGTAACCCAAAATGGAATAAAACCAAACCCTTCGAAAATTGAATGCGTACTTAATTTTCCAATTCCAAAAAACCCTAAACAAATTAAACAATTTCTTGGACTCACAGGATACTATAGAAAATTCATTAAAGATTATTCCCTCATTGCAAAACCAATGACAATGTTTTTGAAAAAGGATGCCAAAATTAATATATCTGATCAACGATACCAAGACAGCTTTAATACACTCAAGACAATATTGACCAATGACCCAATTCTTAAATATCCCGACTTTTCAAAGAGATTTACTCTCACGACAGATGCTAGTAACTACGCCTTGGGTGCAATACTCTCCCAGGACGACCATCCAATTTGTTTCGCGAGTCGAACACTCAACGAACATGAGGTCAATTATAGCACTATTGAAAAGGAACTATTGGCTATAATTTGGGCCTCCAGATATTTCAGACCCTATCTTTTCGGACGCAAATTTCTTATAGAAACCGACCACAGACCATTAACATGGCTATTTTCAATCAAGGAACCCCATTCGAAATTGGTTAGATGGAGACTAAAATTATTGGAATTCGATTATGAGATCAGATATAAAAAGGGCACGAAAAATAGCAAAATAGCAAATGTTAACTTACTGGAACCTGATCAGTCCAGTATAAGAGAAAGTAATTCACCTATCAACGTATTTAAAACTCAAATCGTTATTAAAAAGATAACTTCGGGCTCAGTGAGAATGAAAACAGAGAGAATATTCAATAACACTAGAAAGACAATAGGGATCAAACATCTGGACAGAGAATACACGATCACCTTACTGAAAAAACATTTTGATCCAGACCATGTAAATGCCATCTTAATAGATGACGAGTTTTTTAATACATTCAGAAGCACTGCTGAAGAACTAATTTCAGAAAATCACAACTTTAAAATAGTAAGATGCTTGATGAAATTGGACGACATAGAGGATGAGCTCAAATTAACAGAACTAATAGAAAAAGAACACTTGGATAAAAACCACCGGGGAATACAAGCTGTGTTTGAGGAACTAAAAACACTGATCTATAATCCTAAATTGAGGTTAAGGATAACCCAATTTATCAACAATTGCGAAATATGTACCCTTGAGAAGTATGATAGACACCCACCTAAAATTCCGTTAAAAATTACGGAACACCCAATAAACCACGAGAGATAGTACATATAGATGTTTTTTATACACTGGGAAAGAACCTATTCATGACCATAATAGACAAATTTTCAAAATTTGCAGTGGCATATAAAATAAATGGACGCTCTTGGACAGAATTTAAGACAAAGCTTCTTCAATATATAAGTACACACGGGAAAGTTGAAAAAATTATAGTTGACAACGAATTGGGATTCAAAGCTATTCCCATGCAACAATTCCTGAAAGAGGAAGACATTAACATACATTTCACATCGAATAGTAACCACACATCAAATGCAGATGTGGAAAGGCTACACAATACAATCAACGAACACATAAGACTTCTTAGACACAACGAGCAGAACAAAACGGAAACCATAGAAGAGAAAATTCTTAGAATCATAGGATTCTATAACAATACGATCCATAGCACTACCCGTATCAAACCCATAGACTTTGTTAACGGTAAAGTTAACGAGGATAAATACCGGGAAATTCATGATAATATAGCTCTAAAGAAAGAGAACTATATAAATAAACTGAATAAGGACAAATCTAATATAGAGTTAAGTGAAGGAACCAATTACATTAGGGAAATCAGAGGTGGGAAGAACCACCACAAGTACAGAAAAATAGATGCTCTAAAACTGGACGACGAACACATAGCAAGTAGGAAAACAGGACACAAATATTACAAAACACATGTCAGACCTGAGAAAAAATACCAAAACAGAGATAACCCGACCACTAAAAATAACGAATAAAATTTTTTTTTATTTTTAGATGACGACCTGCATTTTAATGACATTTTTCTTAACGACAATTTACGCCCGAACTCTAGACATACAGGACCTAACAAACAATAACGGATACATACCAATTAAGACCGGAGAATTAAAGGTAATCGAACGATATGACAAAATCATCCACATAGTTAACGTATCCTCCTACACAGAAACTCTAAACTTAATACATAATAATATAATCACACTGAATACAACTACTACCGAAACAAAAGTTTTACTAGACACGATAAATAAAAATTTCGCCTTATTGAAAGGTAGAATAGAAAACCTTAACCCACACTTCAGATCGAAACGTGGATTGGTAAACGTACTAGGAAAAGGACTTAAGTTCATAGCGGGAACCATGGACAGTGACGACGAAACTCAAATTAATCATTCACTCGAAATTCTTTACGGAAATGAGAAAAATTTGACGGACAAGATGAACCAACTAACTTACGTTAACAATATATTATCTACTCAGATACAGAACATTACCAACCATATAAACCAGAAACAAATATTGATAGGAAACTATCTAAACAGATTCAAAGACTTTTTACAAAATAAAATAGCAACTCTTGAAGACGAAATAACATTTTTGGAACACGTATACCAAATAGATAATGACATTTCACTTTTGCGAGACCATATAAACGACATCGGACAAATTATATTTTCTACCAAACTCGGAATAATTCCTACGGACATATTAACAAAGACTGAGCTGGACTTGATTAATGACTTTGACAGTTACACCAACTTCAAAGTAGCCGTCAGACTTCACGATAATAATATCGTAATAATCCTTCTGATCCCAAGATATTCGGACGATACTTATTCAAAAATTTTATTTGAACCAATTCCAAACTTCAGAAACAAATCAATCGCTCTTAAAGATTATGAAGTTCTGGTAAATTCAGACAATACCATTTATAATACTAATGTTAAAGACAATTTAAAGAAAAACTTAATTAAGATAGACGATAAATGCCTTACGAATATATTTAACTTTAAGGAAGCATATTGTAATATGAACAATTTTAATCAGACAATTGTAACAGAAATTATGCCCGGTATCCTCATTTTCAAAAATTTTTTTTCCAAGATATCACATAATTGTAACAAAATAAACATAAAAATTAAAGGAAATTTCCTATTGAAATTCGAAAATTGTGAAATTGAAACATTGAACAAAACTTTTTTAAACATAAAAATTAAAACATACGATAAGTTCATTTTACCAAATGTAATTACAAAAATAAGAGAAAATAATAACTCAATGACAAATATAAAATTAGAATCCCTTTATGTCAAACAAATTGAACATGATAAAACTATTGAAGGAATTTTATACAAAAATAACAATTCTAATGTAATAAGCATAAGCATAGATATAATTATAAATTTTGCTATCATAACCATATCTATATACTTTGTAACAAAAAGAAAAATGTCAATATTACAAATTTCGTCGGAGCCTCAATCTAACGGTGGGGGTGTTATAGTGTCTCCCCATATTCTCCTAACAAATGCCAGTATAATTTAGATTTGTTATAACGTCTTCCCATATTCTCTTGGCACACGCCAATATAAATTAGTCTTGTTATTGTTGCATTTACGTTTCACAAACAAAAATGCAACAACAACAAAAATCTAATTAAATAAAAATTTCATTTCCGTTCACAAAACGAAAACGAAACTTTTAAAAATACAGACAAAATTCCAGGGAATTTTGAGACCACGAAAGTGGTAAACAATTCTAAAGAATTACTAAAAATCAAAACAAATTGAACTAAATTAAAAATGCATTTCCGTTCACAAAACGAAAATGCAACTTATGACATTTTAACTTCCAGACAAAATTCCGAATAATTTTGAGACCACGAAAAGTGGTAAACAATTCTGAAGAATTATTGACCACCGAAAATTGACACATTGGCATTTTTCTTCATATAAATATAGGCAAATTTTATTGTTAAGTTAGTCTTAAGATAGATTCAAATAAATAAACTTCCAAAAATAAAACAAGAGTTTTTTTTTTGGTCCTCCACTATTAGGAGATTTATAATTTGTTATAGTGTCTCCCCATATTCTCCTAACAAATGCCAGTATAATTTAGATTTGTTATAACGTCTTCCCATATTCTCTTGGCACACGCCAATATAAATTAGTCTTGTTATTGTTGCATTTACGTTTCACAAACAAAAATGCAACAACAACAAAAATCGAATTAAATAAAAATTTCATTTCCGTTCACAAAACGAAAACGAAACTTTTAAAAATACAGACAAAATTCCAGGGAATTTTGGGACCACGAAAGTGGTAAACAATTCTAAAGAATTACTAAAAATCAAAACAAATTGAACTAAATTAAAAATGCATTTCCGTTCACAAAACGAAAATGCAACTTATGACATTTTAACTTCCAGACAAAATTCCGAATAATTTTGAGACCACGAAAAGTGGTAAACAATTCTGAAGAATTATTGACCACCGAAAATTGACACATTGGCATTTTTCTTCATATAAATATAGGCAAATTTTATTGTTAAGTTAGTCTTAAGATAGATTCAAATAAATAAACTTCCAAAAATAAAACAAGAGTTTTTTTTGGTCCTCCACTATTAGGAGATTTATAATTGGCGCAGTCGGTAGGATACCCGAGTATCCTTAAAAAGATTTAAAGTGATACGAGACATTTTAATGTCCTAAACGGTACATACCTTACACTTCATAAACAAAAAAAAAAAAAACATTTTTTAAAAAAGTGGGAAAAAAGAAAAACACGCAAATAAAATTTTTAATCTGACTTTACGGAAGAAAAGGAAATATCCTAACTCCAAGTAACTAAAAATATTTTTTCGAAAAACACGCAAATAAAATTTTTTAATCTGACTTTACGGAAGAAAAGGGAAATATCCTAACTCCAAGTGACTAAAAATATTTTTTCAAAAAACACGCAAATAAAATTCTTAATCTGACTTTACGAAAGAAAAGGAAATATCCTGACCCCAAGTGACTAAAAATATTTTTCGATATTCTTAAAAAAAAGTGAAAAAAAAAGAAAAACACGCAAATAAAATTTTTAATCAAACTTTACACCGAGTAACTAAAAATATTTTATCGAACTAAAAAGAAAAAAAAAAAAAAATTCTAAAATATACAAACAAACTTTTTGATCTGACTTTAAGCAATAATTAAATAAAAATCAACAAAGAGAATTTTGAGTCGTCAGGCAACGAATCTTGCTTGAACAGCGGCATTGAAACAAAAGGCAACAGGACAATACAAGGAGAAGAAATACCAGCAACCAACAGATTAACGTAAGATTAAAACTAAGTTAAAAATAAGTCTATATTATTATATTACTTACTATTCCCTATGAGTGATATCGAATCAGACTATTACCCGTTTGATTCGGATTCAGAACCGGACTTAGAAGACCAGGAAGACTTTTACGGATTTGCTGACCCTTCCCCTTACCCATACGACTCAGGGTTTGACTCAAACGACGGCTACTCGACAGAAATTAACGAAAACATAGAGCGACATTTTAATCGACAAGAAAACGCAGAGTAGATAGAGTAGACCTTTTACGGAAAGGAACAGAAATCTGGCCATTGAATTTATATAAAATTTTTTTCTTCTTTCTCTTCCCCTCAAAAACTGAAATTTTTCTTTCGACATTCTCTTCCGAATGACTATCCTGACTCTTTGTCGGAATATTCGGATTCAGAGGAAGAATTCGATATAGAGGGATACCCAACTGACAGTGACTCCAACCCTTTTTTAGAGATTTCGGACGATAGTTGCTCTTCACTAAACGAAGACGAACATTTGCTTTAGATTAACTTATTCAAGAATATAGAATAGATATACGGACTTATATTTAATTTTCTTCCAAAATGACAGAACCCCTTTCAATCAGGGTAGAAATACCTTTACAAATTGCCCGAATTCAGTGGAGATTACGGGGATCTCCAAAGTTTTATAACCTTAATAGATCGAGTTCACCCGATATTAAGGGCTTACGACGAGCCCTCCCAATATCTCTTTTCAGACATAATAAAGAGTAAACTGAAAGGGAAAGCCAGGGAAATCATTGAAATAAATTGTCAGGCTCAATCCTGGGATAACATTAAAGAGATACTAACGAACAATTTTGGAGAAAGATGGAGTTTAGAGGAACTATTTGATGACCTAAGAGGGACAACTTTTAGGACTAACACAGTTAATTTTTATGACGATATCAAGCGAAAACTACGGAAACTGAACAACAAGACCACTACAGTGCTTGGACATGGTGATGCGGCAAATGAATGCGCAAGGAATAATATGCGCACAGCATTGAATATATTTAAAGAAAAGATCCCGGAACCGATGAAGACGATACTGATATGTCGAAATCCAAACAGTATAGAATCAGCCATGGAAATTCTATTCCAATCGGGACATGCTTACACTTCGGACCAATATTATAAACAGAATAAACGTTATAACAATAATAACAACTATACGAGTAATAGTTTAAATAATAATGGTAATCAACAACAGAACTGGAACAAACCCAGGGAATATAACGGAAACAAACAAATTTCCCAAATCAATAGATCCAACCAGAGTAATTACCAACACGGCAACAAATACCAACCACGATTTGGAAATCATAACCAACAACACAATTCCCAAACAAACAGATCCCACCACAATAATTATCAACGAAGCTGGATGCAACATGGTGCAAACTACCAGCCACGATCTGGAAACCAAGATCAACAATCAAACCACCGGGCAAACAGCCAACAGAATCCCGAACCCATGGACATTAACATTGTCGAAGAAACCCCAAAAACCTGGGATACAATGCAAAATCAGTGTAACTGTCATAATCACCAACCCATACCATATCCAGATAACATGAACAATAATCCCGAAAATTTTCCTATACAAGCTTCGCGGGAGAACTACCCCATATAATAATAAAAGATAAATTGAAATTCATTATAGACACAGGAGCTACTCACTCTATTGCGAACCCTGGTCTATGTAATCCAAAATGGAAAATTAAATCAAAACCTCTTATCTTCAAAACCCTACAAAACCAAGTTAAGACTACCACTACTTACCGCGTACCCTTATTTTCCGAACTTGGAGATACTGGTGAAGAATTCAATTTAATAGAATGTAAGTTCCACAATTTTTACGATGGAATAATTGGTAATGACGTCCTTAAAAGATTCAGGGCCGTAATAGATTATGAGAACAACATACTAATTATAAACAAAAAACAAATCCCTCTAATGTACCACAGGATGCACACCATCCAGTTCATGACAACAGAAGATAATGGACTAGTTCATGTTAAAGAACAACGAAATAAGAAAGGAGATGTAATTCTTCATGAAGGGATATATAACGTCCAAAATTACAAGATAGAAACACAGAGTTCCTTAACCAATTTGGATGTACTACACATTGACAAAACAGATTTAACAACGGTAAATGCCAAAAACTTTTGCATTTTGGACGAGGAGTTCCAACAAGCAGAACCACAACTTGAGCAAATTCGTATGACTCACATGAATCCTGAGGAGAAAACGGAGGTCAAGAGGATAGTAAAAAGATTTCACAACATATTCTATCAAGAGAAGTCAAATTTAACGTTTACGAACATCATCAAACATAGAATAAATACAACCAACAACATTCCTATCTTTACAAAGTCGTACCGATATCCATATATCCACAAGGAGGAAGTCCAGAGACAAATACAAGAAATGCTAGATAACGGAATAATAAGACAGAGTAATTCCCCCTACTCAGCACCTATTTGGATCGTCCCAAAGAAGGAAGACGCCAGCGGTAAAAAGAAATGGCGATTAGTTGTAGATTATAGAAAGTTAAACGAAGTTACAGTAGATGACAGATACCCGATACCGAACATTGATGAGATTCTCGACAAATTAGGAAAATGTATGTACTTCACCACTTTAGATTTGGCGAAAGGATTCTATCAAATTGAAGTCGATGAAGCAGATATACACAAAACCGCCTTTACAGTGGAAGGAGGCCATTATGAATTTGTGAGGATGCCATTCGGTTTAAAAACAGCACCTGCAACTTTCCAACGCCTCATGAACACTATACTGAGAGACTACATCAACAAAATATGCCTCGTTTACTTGGATGACATTATAATATTTTCAACCTCCCTCCAGGAACATATTCAATCAATTGGAACAATTTTTAAATGCTTAGAAGATGCAAACCTAAAGATTCAATTGGATAAATCTGAATTTTGTAAGAGAGAAACGGAATTCCTAGGACACATAGTAACCCAAAATGGAATAAAACCAAACCCTTCGAAAATTGAATGCGTACTTAATTTTCCAATTCCAAAAAACCCTAAACAAATTAAACAATTTCTTGGACTCACAGGATACTATAGAAAATTCATTAAAGATTATTCCCTCATTGCAAAACCAATGACAATGTTTTTGAAAAAGGATGCCAAAATTAATATATCTGATCAACGATACCAAGACAGCTTTAATACACTCAAGACAATATTGACCAATGACCCAATTCTTAAATATCCCGACTTTTCAAAGAGATTTACTCTCACGACAGATGCTAGTAACTACGCCTTGGGTGCAATACTCTCCCAGGACGACCATCCAATTTGTTTCGCGAGTCGAACACTCAACGAACATGAGGTCAATTATAGCACTATTGAAAAGGAACTATTGGCTATAATTTGGGCCTCCAGATATTTCAGACCCTATCTTTTCGGACGCAAATTTCTTATAGAAACCGACCACAGACCATTAACATGGCTATTTTCAATCAAGGAACCCAATTCGAAATTGGTTAGATGGAGACTAAAATTATTGGAATTCGATTATGAGATCAGATATAAAAAGGGCACGAAAAATAGCAAAATAGCAAATGTTAACTTACTGGAACCTGATCAGTCCAGTATAAGAGAAAGTAATTCACCTATCAACGTATTTAAAACTCAAATCGTTATTAAAAAGATAACTTCGGGCTCAGTGAGAATGAAAACAGAGAGAATATTCAATAACACTAGAAAGACAATAGGGATCAAACATCTGGACAGAGAATACACGATCACCTTACTGAAAAAACATTTTGATCCAGACCATGTAAATGCCATCTTAATAGATGACGAGTTTTTTAATACATTCAGAAGCACTGCTGAAGAACTAATTTCAGAAAATCACAACTTTAAAATAGTAAGATGCTTGATGAAATTGGACGACATAGAGGATGAGCTCAAATTAACAGAACTAATAGAAAAAGAACACTTGGATAAAAACCACCGGGGAATACAAGCTGTGTTTGAGGAACTAAAAACACTGATCTATAAGGAAGTCAGATCAAAAAGTTTGTTTGTATATTTTAGAATTTTTTTTTTTCTTTTTAGTTCGATAAGATATTTTTAGTTACTCGGTGTCAGGATATTTTCGTAAAGTTTGATTAAAAAAATTTTATTTGCGTGTTTTTCTTTTTTTTCACTTTTTTTTTTTTAAGAATATCGAAAAATATTTTTAGTCACTTGGGGTCAGGATATTTCCTTTTCTTTCGTAAAGTCAGATTAAGAATTTTATTTGCGTGTTTTTTGAAAAAATATTTTTAGTCACTTGGAGTTAGGATATTTCCCTTTTCTTCCGTAAAGTCAGATTAAAAAATTTTATTTGCGTGTTTTTCGAAAAAATATTTTTAGTTACTTGGAGTTAGGATATTTCCTTTTCTTCCGTAAAGTCAGATTAAAAATTTTATTTGCGTGTTTTTCTTTTTTCCCACTTTTTTAAAAAATGTTTTTTTTTTGTTTATGAAGTGTAAGGTATGTACCGTTTAGGACATTAAAATGTCTCGTATCACTTTAAATCTTTTTAAGGATACTCGGGTATCCTACCGACTGCGCCAATTATAAATCTCCTAATAGTGGAGGACCAAAAAAAACTCTTGTTTTATTTTTGGAAGTTTATTTATTTGAATCTATCTTAAGACTAACTTAACAATAAAATTTGCCTATATTTATATGAAGAAAAATGCCAATGTGTCAATTTTCGGTGGTCAATAATTCTTCAGAATTGTTTACCACTTTTCGTGGTCTCAAAATTATTCGGAATTTTGTCTGGAAGTTAAAATGTCATAAGTTGCATTTTCGTTTTGTGAACGGAAATGCATTTTTAATTTAGTTCAATTTGTTTTGTTTTTTAGTAATTCTTTAGAATTGTTTACCACTTTCGTGGTCTCAAAATTCCCTGGAATTTTGTCTGTATTTTTAAAAGTTTCGTTTTCGTTTTGTGAACGGAAATGAAATTTTTATTTAATTCGATTTTTGTTGTTGTTGCATTTTTGTTTGTGAAACGTAAATGCAACAATAACAAGACTAATTTATATTGGCGTGTGCCAAGAGAATATGGGAAGACGTTATAACAAATCTAAATTATACTGGCATTTGTTAGGAGAATATGGGGAGACACTATAACACCCCCACCGTTAGATTGAGGCTCCGACGAAATTTGTAATATTGACATTTTTCTTTTTGTTACAAAGTATATAGATATGGTTATGATAGCAAAATTTATAATTATATCTATGCTTATGCTTATTACATTAGAATTGTTATTTTTGTATAAAATTCCTTCAATAGTTTTATCATGTTCAATTTGTTTGACATAAAGGGATTCTAATTTTATATTTGTCATTGAGTTATTATTTTCTCTTATTTTTGTAATTACATTTGGTAAAATGAACTTATCGTATGTTTTAATTTTTATGTTTAAAAAAGTTTTGTTCAATGTTTCAATTTCACAATTTTCGAATTTCAATAGGAAATTTCCTTTAATTTTTATGTTTATTTTGTTACAATTATGTGATATCTTGGAAAAAAAATTTTTGAAAATGAGGATACCGGGCATAATTTCTGTTACAATTGTCTGATTAAAATTGTTCATATTACAATATGCTTCCTTAAAGTTAAATATATTCGTAAGGCATTTATCGTCTATCTTAATTAAGTTTTTCTTTAAATTGTCTTTAACATTAGTATTATAAATGGTATTGTCTGAATTTACCAGAACTTCATAATCTTTAAGAGCGATTGATTTGTTTCTGAAGTTTGGAATTGGTTCAAATAAAATTTTTGAATAAGTATCGTCCGAATATCTTGGGATCAGAAGGATTATTACGATATTATTATCGTGAAGTCTGACGGCTACTTTGATGTTGGTGTAACTGTCAAAGTCATTAATCAAGTCCAGCTCAGTCTTTGTTAATATGTCCGTAGGAATTATTCCGAGTTTGGTAGAAAATATAATTTGTCCGATGTCGTTTATATGGTCTGGCAAAAGTGAAATGTCATTATCTATTTGGTATACGTGTTCCAAAAATGTTATTTCGTCTTCAAGAGTTGCTATTTTATTTTGTAAAAAGTCTTTGAATCTGTTTAGATAGTTTCCTATCAATATTTGTTTCTGGTTTATATGGTTGGTAATGTTCTGTATCTGAGTAGATAATATATTGTTAACGTAAGTTAGTTGGTTCATCTTGTCCGTCAAATTTTTCTCATTTCCGTAAAGAATTTCGAGTGAATGATTAATTTGAGTTTCGTCGTCACTGTCCATGGTTCCCGCTATGAACTTAAGTCCTTTTCCTAGTACGTTTACCAATCCACGTTTCGATCTGAAGTGTGGGTTAAGGTTTTCTATTCTACCTTTCAATAAGGCGAAATTTTTATTTATCGTGTCTAGTAAAACTTTTGTTTCGGTAGTAGTTGTATTCAGTGTGATTATATTATTATGTATTAAGTTTAGAGTTTCTGTGTAGGAGGATACGTTAACTATGTGGATGATTTTGTCATATCGTTCGATTACCTTTAATTCTCCGGTCTTAATTGGTATGTATCCGTTATTGTTTGTTAGGTCCTGTATGTCTAGAGTTCGGGCGTAAATTGTCGTTAAGAAAAATGTCATTAAAATGCAGGTCGTCATCTAAAAATAAAAAAAAATTTTATTCGTTATTTTTAGTGGTCGGGTTATCTCTGTTTTGGTATTTTTTCTCAGGTCTGACATGTGTTTTGTAATATTTGTGTCCTGTTTTCCTACTTGCTATGTGTTCGTCGTCCAGTTTTAGAGCATCTATTTTTCTGTACTTGTGGTGGTTCTTCCCACCTCTGATTTCCCTAATGTAATTGGTTCCTTCACTTAACTCTATATTAGATTTGTCCTTATTCAGTTTATTTATATAGTTCTCTTTCTTTAGAGCTATATTATCATGAATTTCCCGGTATTTATCCTCGTTAACTTTACCGTTAACAAAGTCTATGGGTTTGATACGGGTAGTGCTATGGATCGTATTGTTATAGAATCCTATGATTCTAAGAATTTTCTCTTCTATGGTTTCCGTTTTGTTATGCTCGTTGTGTCTAAGAAGTCTTATGTGTTCGTTGATTGTATTGTGTAGCCTTTCCACATCTGCATTTGATGTGTGGTTACTATTCGATGTGAAATGTATGTTAATGTCTTCCTCTTTCAGGAATTGTTGCATGAGAATAGCTTTGAATCCCAATTCGTTGTCAACTATAATTTTTTCAACTTTCCCGTGTGTACTTATATATTGAAGAAGCTTTGTCTTAAATTCTGTCCAAGAGCGTCCATTTATTTTATATGCCACTGCAAATTTTGAAAATTTGTCTATTATGGTCATGAATAGGTTCTTTCCCAGTGTATAAAAAACATCTATATGTACTATCTCTCGTGGTTTATTGGGTGTTCCGTAATTTTTAACGGAATTTTAGGTGGGTGTCTATCATACTTCTCAAGGGTACATATTTCGCAATTGTTGATAAATTGGGTTATCCTTAACCTCAATTTAGGATTATAGATCAGTGTTTTTAGTTCCTCAAACACAGCTTGTATTCCCCGGTGGTTTTTATCCAAGTGTTCTTTTTCTATTAGTTCTGTTAATTTGAGCTCATCCTCTATGTCGTCCAATTTCATCAAGCATCTTACTATTTTAAAGTTGTGATTTTCTGAAATTAGTTCTTCAGCAGTGCTTCTGAATGTATTAAAAAACTCGTCATCTATTAAGATGGCATTTACATGGTCTGGATCAAAATGTTTTTTCAGTAAGGTGATCGTGTATTCTCTGTCCAGATGTTTGATCCCTATTGTCTTTCTAGTGTTATTGAATATTCTCTCTGTTTTCATTCTCACTGAGCCCGAAGTTATCTTTTTAATAACGATTTGAGTTTTAAATACGTTGATAGGTGAATTACTTTCTCTTATACTGGACTGATCAGGTTCCAGTAAGTTAACATTTGGGTGTTCAATCCTTGACAATGCGTCGTCGTTGCTATTTTTCGTGCCCTTTTTATATCTGATCTCATAATCGAATTCCAATAATTTTAGTCTCCATCTAACCAATTTCGAATTGGGTTCCTTGATTGAAAATAGCCAGGTTAATGGTCTGTGGTCGGTTTCTATAAGAAATTTGCGTCCGAAAAGATAGGGTCTGAAATATCTGGTGGCCCAAATTATAGCCAATAGTTCCTTTTCAATAGTGCTATAATTGACCTCGTGTTCGTTGAGTGTTCGACTCGCGAAACAAATTGGATGGTCGTCCTGGGAGAGTATTGCACCCAAGGCGTAGTTACTAGCATCTGTCGTGAGAGTAAATCTCTTTGAAAAGTCGGGATATTTAAGAATTGGGTCATTGGTCAATATTGTCTTGAGTGTATTAAAGCTGTCTTGGTATCGTTGATCAGATATATTAATTTTGGCATCCTTTTTCAAAAACATTGTCATTGGTTTTGCAATGAGGGAATAATCTTTAATGAATTTTCTATAGTATCCTGTGAGTCCAAGAAATTGTTTAATTTGTTTAGGGTTTTTTGGAATTGGAAAATTAAGTACGCATTCAATTTTCGAAGGGTTTGGTTTTATTCCATTTTGGGTTACTATGTGTCCTAGGAATTCCGTTTCTCTCTTACAAAATTCAGATTTATCCAATTGAATCTTTAGGTTTGCATCTTCTAAGCATTTAAAAATTGTTCCAATTGATTGAATATGTTCCTGGAGGGAGGTTGAAAATATTATAATGTCATCCAAGTAAACGAGGCATATTTTGTTGATGTAGTCTCTCAGTATAGTGTTCATGAGGCGTTGGAAAGTTGCAGGTGCTGTTTTTAAACCGAATGGCATCCTCACAAATTCATAATGGCCTCCTTCCACTGTAAAGGCGGTTTTGTGTATATCTGCTTCATCGACTTCAATTTGATAGAATCCTTTCGCCAAATCTAAAGTGGTGAAGTACATACATTTTCCTAATTTGTCGAGAATCTCATCAATGTTCGGTATCGGGTATCTGTCATCTACTGTAACTTCGTTTAACTTTCTATAATCTACAACTAATCGCCATTTCTTTTTACCGCTGGCGTCTTCCTTCTTTGGGACGATCCAAATAGGTGCTGAGTAGGGGGAATTACTCTGTCTTATTATTCCGTTATCTAGCATTTCTTGTATTTGTCTCTGGACTTCCTCCTTGTGGATATATGGATATCGGTACGACTTTGTAAAGATAGGAATGTTGTTGGTTGTATTTATTCTATGTTTGATGATGTTCGTAAACGTTAAATTTGACTTCTCTTGATAGAATATGTTGTGAAATCTTTTTACTATCCTCTTGACCTCCGTTTTCTCCTCAGGATTCATGTGAGTCATACGAATTTGCTCAAGTGGTGGTTCTGCTTGTTGGAACTCCTCGTCCAAAATGCAAAAGTTTTTGGCATTTACCGTTGTTAAATCTGTTTTGTCAATGTGTAGTACATCCAAATTGGTTAAGGAACTCTGTGTTTCTATCTTGTAATTTTGGACGTTATATATCCCTTCATGAAGAATTACATCTCCTTTCTTATTTCGTTGTTCTTTAACATGAACTAGTCCATTATCTTCTGTTGTCATGAACTGGATGGTGTGCATCCTGTGGTACATTAGAGGGATTTGTTTTTTGTTTATAATTAGTATGTTGTTCTCATAATCTATTACGGCCCTGAATCTTTTAAGGACGTCATTACCAATTATTCCATCGTAAAAATTGTGGAACTTACATTCTATTAAATTGAATTCTTCACCAGTATCTCCAAGTTCGGAAAATAAGGGTACGCGGTAAGTAGTGGTAGTCTTAACTTGGTTTTGTAGGGTTTTGAAGATAAGAGGTTTTGATTTAATTTTCCATTTTGGATTACATAGACCAGGGTTCGCAATAGAGTGAGTAGCTCCTGTGTCTATAATGAATTTCAATTTATCTTTTATTATTATATGGGGTAGTTCTCCCGCGAGGCTTGTATAGGAAAATTTTCGGGATTATTGTTCATGTTATCTGGATATGGTATGGGTTGGTGATTATGACAGTTACACTGATTTTGCATTGTATCCCAGTTTTTTGGGGTTTCTTCGACAATGTTAATGTCCATGGGTTCGGGATTCTGTTGGCTGTTTGCCCGGTGGTTTGATTGTTGATCTTGGTTTCCAGATCGTGGCTGGTAATTTGCACCATGTTGCATCCAGCTTCGTTGATAATTATTGTGGTTGGATCTGTTTGTTTGGGAATTGTGTTGTTGGTTATGATTTCCAAATCGTGGTTGGTATTTGTTGCCGTGTTGGTAATTACTCTGGTTGGATCTATTGATTTGGGAAATTTGTTTGTTTCCGTTATATTCCCTGGGTTTGTTCCAGTTCTGTTGTTGATTACCATTATTATTTAAACTATTACTCGTATAGTTATTATTATTGTTATAACGTTTATTCTGTTTATAATATTGGTCCGAAGTGTAAGCATGTCCCGATTGGAATAGAATTTCCATGGCTGATTCTATACTGTTTGGATTTCGACATATCAGTATCGTCTTCATCGGTTCCGGGATCTTTTCTTTAAATATATTCAATGCTGTGCGCATATTATTCCTTGCGCATTCATTTGCCGCATCACCATGTCCAAGCACTGTAGTGGTCTTGTTGTTCAGTTTCCGTAGTTTTCGCTTGATATCGTCATAAAAATTAACTGTGTTAGTCCTAAAAGTTGTCCCTCTTAGGTCATCAAATAGTTCCTCTAAACTCCATCTTTCTCCAAAATTGTTCGTTAGTATCTCTTTAATGTTACCCCAGGATTGAGCCTGACAATTTATTTCAATGATTTCCCTGGCTTTCCCTTTCAGTTTACTCTTTATTATGTCTGAAAAGAGATATTGGGAGGGCTCGTCGTAAGCCCTTAATATCGGGTGAACTCGATCTATTAAGGTTATAAAACTTTGGAGATCCCCGTAATCTCCACTGAATTCGGGCAATTTGTAAGGGTATTTCAAGGGGTCTACCCTGATTGAAAGGGGTTCTGTCATTTTGGAAGAAAATTAAATATAAGTCCGTATATCTATTCTATATTCTTGAATAAGTTAATCTAAAGCAAATGTTCGTCTTCGTTTCGTGAAGAGCAACTATCGTCCGAAATCTCTAAAAAAGGGTTGGAGTCACTGTCAGTTGGGTATCCCTCTATATCGAATTCTTCCTCTGAATCCGAATATTCCGACAAAGAGTCAGGATAGTCATTCGGAAGAGAATGTCGAAAGAAAAATTTCAGTTTTTGAGGGGAAGAGAAAGAAGAAAAAAAAATTTTATATAAATTCAATGGCCAGATTTCTGTTCCTTTCCGTAAAAGGTCTACTCTATCTACTCTGCGTTTTCTTGTCGATTAAAATGTCGCTCTATGTTTTCGTTAATTTCTGTCGAGTAGCCGTCGTTTGAGTCAAACCCTGAGTCGTATGGGTAAGGGGAAGGGTCAGCAAATCCGTAAAAGTCTTCCTGGTCTTCTAAGTCTGGTTCTGAATCCGAATCAAACGGGTAATAGTCTGATTCGATATCACTCATAGGGAATAGTAAGTAATATAATAATATAGACTTATTTTTAACTTAGTTCTAATCTTACGTTAATCTGTTGGTTGCTGGTATTCCTTCTCCTTGTATTGTCCTGTTGCCTTTTGTTTCAATGCCGCTGTTCAAGCAAGATTCGTTGCCTGACGACCCAAAATTCTGTTTGTTGATTTTTATTTAATTATTGCTTAAAGTCAGATCAAAAAGTTTGTTTGTATATTTTAGAATTTTTTTTTTCTTTTTAGTTCGATAAAATATTTTTAGTTACTCGGTGTAAAGTTTGATTAAAAATTTTTATTTGCGTGTTTTCCTTTTTTTTTTCACTTTTTTTTTTAAGAATATCGAAAAATATTTTTAGTCACTTGGGGTCAGGATATTTCCTTTTCTTTCGTAAAGTCAGATTAAGAATTTTATTTGCGTGTTTTTTGAAAAAATATTTTTAGTCACTTGGAGTTAGGATATCTCCCTTTTCTTCCGTAAAGTCAGATTAAAAAATTTTATTTGTGTGTTTTTCGAAAAAATATTTTTAGTTACTTGGAGTTAGGATATTTCTTTTTCTTCCGTAAAGTCAGATTAAAAATTTTATTTGCGTGTTTTTCTTTTTTCCCACTTTTTTAAAAATGTTTTTTTTTTTTTTGTTTATGAAGTGTAAGGTATGTACCGTTTAGGACATTAAAATGTCTCGTATCACTTTAAATCTTTTTAAGGATACTCGGGTATCCTACCGACTGCGCCAATTATAAATCTCCTAATAGTGGAGGACCAAAAAAAAACTCTTGTTTTATTTTTGGAAGTTTATTTATTTGAATCTATCGTAAGACTAACTTAACAATAAAATTTGCCTATATTTATATGAAGAAAAATGCCAATGTGTCAATTTTCGGTGGTCAATAATTCTTCAGAATTGTTTACCACTTTTCGTGGTCTCAAAATTATTCGGAATTTTGTCTGGAAGTTAAAATGTCATAAGTTGCATTTTCGTTTTGTGAACGGAAATGCATTTTTAATTTAGTTCAATTTGTTTTGATTTTTAGTAATTCTTTAGAATTGTTTACCACTTTCGTGGTCCCAAAATTCCCTGGAATTTTGTCTGTATTTTTAAAAGTTTCGTTTTCGTTTTGTGAACGGAAATGAAATTTTTATTTAATTCGATTTTTGTTGTTGTTGCATTTTTGTTTGTGAAACGTAAATGCAACAATAACAAGACTAATTTATATTGGCGTGTGCCAAGAGAATATGGGAAGACGTTATAACAAATCTAAATTATACTGGCATTTGTTAGGAGAATATGGGGAGACACTATAACAGATAGCTCCATACTCATTTCAACGCATGATGACTCTCGCATTCACTGGTTTGAGACCGTCACAAACTTTCCTATTCATGGATGACTTAGTTGTGTTGGGCTGCTCTACAAAACATATGTTAGACAATTTAACAGATGTTTTTGATCTTTGTCGAAAACACAATTTGAAGTTACATCCCGAAAAATTTACATTTTCATGCACGAGGTTTCTTATCTGGGGCATAAGTGTACCAGTGTGGGTATGGATGATGGAAAATATTCAGTTATTGAAAATTATCCAGTACCGTCCAACACGGACACAGCTAGAAAATTCATTGCTTTCTGTAATTATTACGGAAGGTTCATTAGCAATTTCGCTGACTACTCCCGTCATATAACCAAACATGGAAAACGTAGAATTCAATTGGACAGACGAATGCCAAAAAGCTTTTGAATATTTGAGGAACGCTCTAGTAAGTCCAATGATACTCCAATATCCGGACTTCACTAAGGTATTTTGTATCATAACGGATGCAAGTAAACATGCATGCGGTGCAGTTTAACACAAGAGTATAATAGTAACCAACTACCGATATCATATGCTTCTAAGTCTTTTACAAAAAGTGAAAGCAATAAATCAACAATTGAACAAGAGCTCACTGCGATTCATTGGGCAATTCAATATTTTCGACCATATATGTATGGTAGGCATTTTTTAGTGAAAACGTATCATCGTTCATTAACTTACTTGTTCTCCATGAAGAACTCCAGCTCAAGGATTAGATTTACGGGAATACGACTTTACAGTTGAATACCTCAGAGGCAAGAATAATTATGTGCCAGATGCATTATCACGGATAACGATAGATGATCTGAAAAATATAAATATGAATAAAGCAGTTCTCAGAATAACAACGAGATCGGCTACCAAAATGGCTACCAAAATAAAAATGAAAATTGTAATGTATCACATCATTGAAATAGAACGCGTGTCTTCTGCATTAATGATATTCAATAACTGATTCTTTCTTTATTTCATTATCTCTTATGACTAATCTTATATAAATACGTATTAGGCTTGCCAGATTGACAGACATTATTGAAATACCTAACACGTACTTTCTTAAGCTGTTTAATTAGTTTAAATCATATAAATGTTCAAATAATATACACACATGTTTAAATCATATGAATGTTTAAGTGCTATACATACATTTTAAATCATATAAATGCTTTAAAACATTCTCTATTTTATGTAATCTTAAGTTTTGCCTTCTACTCTTCCCATTTTCCTAGGCCATAATTTCCTTCTCGGTGTCTCCTTACTCACCGCCTCGGAATCATTGTCAGTTGTTTGGCCGGTGGCTCTTTGCTCAGTAGTACAAATATGGTCCAAATTTTAAATTCTATGGAGAAGTTTTTTTTTTAAATTTTTAAGTAAAATTAAAAATTTTTTTAAACGTTTCTCCACATAACTAATGATAACTTCAAAGAGGTTAGTCCGATAGTATTAAAATAAATTTAGAAAAATTCAGACTTACATAACCTTTAATCCGTCTATATATCTAGTTTCAATCGGCTCAGTAGTTTCGGAGTTATAATAAATAATTTAAGCAAAAAATATATTTTTTACGTGAAAATATCAAATTTTTTTGTTTTAAAAACATCATAAAAAATCGAAAACTGCAAAAATTGTTCTGATTTATTGCTTTTTCGCAAAGCCACATGTAATAAAATGAGATATCGATCGTGAAAATCGATTGGTTCTTTTCGAATTTATTCACAATTAAGTAAATTCGCTCATTTTCACAAAATTTTTGTTTTTTGTTTGATATACATAAAAATGAGCTGCTAGTGTTCTTCTTTCGGTAGATCGAATTTTAAAAACACTTTATATTTTACTAAAATTTACATTTTATTATTTAAATATATTATATTATATAAAATTTATTATTAAAAGATTTATAATTATAAACTACAAACTCTGGAATTTTCTTATATACGATTTTCTATTATTGTTGAATGACGAAGTGTTACTCTGAATACTCCAGCAAAAATCAGCCACCATGTGTGCATCCCAGCGACCCTGGTATCGTTCCTCCTTTGTTCGCATATCTTGGTGAAATCGTTCGCCCTGTTCCTCGCTCAAGTCTCCTAGGTTTTCAGGAAAACGATTTAAGTGACTGTGTAGGTAGTGCACTTTAATGCTCATGTTGCATCCAAGTCGATGGAAGTGAGATAACATCTCTTCAACGTGCGCAACGTAATCATCACCCTTGTTATTTCCTAAGAAATTTTGAATAACCCATACAAACGAATCCCATGCATTCTTCTCAATTTCTGAAATTGAACTGCCAAAATTAGTATCGTTCACCAATTTGCGAATTTGTGGGCCGTCAAATATGCCTGCTTTTAGCTTTTCCATACTCAGATTTGGAAACTTCCTTGAAATATACTGGAAACATTCACTATCTTTGTTAAGTGCTTTAACATATTGTTTCATCAGACCAAGTTTAATGTGAAGAGGGGGTAATATGATGCGATCTCGGGGCACTAGAGCCACATTTATAACATTTGGCATACCTGGAACCAGTGTTTCCCTAGAAGGCCATTGTTTTCTCTTCCAATGTTCTGATTTAGCTCTGCTGTCCCATAAACATATAAAACAAGGATATTTGAAAAGAGAAAATTTACCATCTTAAGATCAACACAAATTACCCACTTATGTTCATCATACTTAATCTTCTTCATGACCAATGCAATTCTTCTTTTACTTTGGTTGAATGTGCGATCGGCAAGGAGTGAAATTTATTTCCATAATGCAAAAGGACACACTTCAAGCTACGTTTTGATGAGTCGATAAATAAACGCCATTCGTTTGAATCGTATTTCTGTAAGCCCATGGCAGTCATCAAACCAGAAATATCTGTGCAGTACACAAATTCATCCTCTTCAGCAAAATAATGAAGGCTTTTTCTCGAGTACGGTAATACGAAGCTCTAGTTTCTTCAGTTATGAGACCTGTTTCTTTCATCCGGGACGCGAGTAATTCAGAAGATCTTTTCGACAATCCAAGGTCTCTAATTACATCATTTAGTTGGTCTTGATTCCATGGTCTCGACTAGAAATGTTTGTGTGGGATGAACTCGTTACTTTCAGATGTAGATGGTAGTGATGGATCTGAACTATCTGATTAGTAACAGATACTTGAGGTTGAGTGTCCTGGTGATGATGAATGCACTTGACTACAGCTTGCACACTGATCTTTAGCATATGCAACTTCTTGTGAATGTAGAACTGCAAGTTCAAACCCATCAGCAGACCTCGTGGGGTAAGACCATCGCATGTGTTTTCCGAAACCGCTTTTTTACTTAAACAAAAATAACAATCGGATTCGTGGCTCGCTGTTTCTCTCCATACCATAGGTGTCGAAATTTCTAAGAGTCGTCTGTAAAATGAAAAAAAATTGAAATAAGGAACAAGAAGAATTCAAAATGTAACTAAGAATTACTGTAAGTATAAAATATTCCAAAATAACCTATACTTACTTTACGTTAGACGACGTCACAGATATATTCATTCGACATGAAAGGCACATAGTACTCGGTGTCCAATGCTGGTTCAAATTGTGCGGATATACATTATAGCAATCTTGAAATAACTTTTGCAATGAAGGATAGAATTTCACTTTTTTCCCGGTGATATGTTGGCCGCACACATAACAAAATAAATCCGGATTGTATTTACAAACAAATGTTCTGGCTTTCTTGGTCATTTTTAATAATACGTGAAAATTATTTTCAACTTATAAGCTGAATGACTCTAATCTTTATGTAGGGATAAAATGATGTTTCCGTTATCGCAAACACTTCTTGAATGAAATGAAACGGCTCAATCAGTTCTTATTAATACTGAGCGCGATTTCCAAGTGTGTCGTATCTATGGACCTGTTTTATGATACGATACTATAATTTGGGATAACCCTTTTTATGGGTACAGTTTGTGTATGCAAAATTCCGTTACAGGCAGCTAACGGAAAACCACACATCAATAAAAAAGTGCACTTTACTTTTTCCCGTTTAATTGACTTTAAACGGATTAGGTATCATAAATGAACAGAAACAGCAATTTAGTTCTGAGAATCATAAAAATGTCATAAACGTTTTTTTCCAAATAATTTTGTACATGTAAAGGGGGTTTGCCAAAATCCGTGTCGTAAAATGCACCTACTTTCTACGTTCTGCATTTTTATTATACCATTTTCTATAGAATATCGACGAAGAGTTTTTAAATTCATTCAATAACAAAATATTATTTAGTCGTTATTATGTAAACCAAAGAAAGAATGACAGTGCTTGTAAAATGCGACACCTTCAATTAATTGTGAATAAAAAATTTTTTGTGAAAATGAGCGAATTCACTTAATTGTGAATAAATTCGAAATTCCTATTACATGTGGCTTTGCGAAAAAGCAATTTGCAGTTTTCGATTTTTTATGACTTAAAAAAAAAAAATTTATATTTTCACATAAAAAATATATTTTTTGCTTCAATTATTTATTATAACTCCGAAACTACTAAGCCGATTGAAACCATTTATATAGACGGATTAAAGGCTATGTAAGTCTGAATTTTTCTAAATTTATTTTAATATTATCGGACTAACCGTTTTGAAGTTATCATTAGTTATGTGGAGAAACGTCTAAAAAAATTTTAATTTTACTTAAAAATTTAAAAAAAAACTTCTCCATAGAATTTAAAATTTTGACCATTTTTGTACTTAGGTAGCCATGGTGCATCAAATCTATACAGTGGTTTTTGTTCGGCATTTTTGCTGTTGACCTGTGTTATCTATGCCACGAATTTGATCTAAGTGGCTTTTAATTTCCTTTTCATTGTTTGAAAATGACAGTGGCTGGAGACCAGCTTGGTTAATTTGGGTTGCTATAATTACGTATAAGGACTTTTTGGCCTACTCTAAATTGAACTTCGCGCCTACCTTTATGGTGTCTAAGACTTTAAGCTTGACTTGCTAGAATATTTTCTTTTGTTAGTGGTGGTTTTAAATTGCTAAGCACGTCTTCAAATTTCTACCGAAAAATAACGCAATGTCTCGTGTCGCGATAATCTACCAAAAATCTATTGATAACTACATCTAAGTCTGATTCTTTTTGTTGCTTCAAATTTGCAATTACTGATTTTTTTTTTACAGTTTTTACGAAATTTTCGGCTTGGCCGGTTGTTGATGGATGACCGGGAGCTGTAAGAATGTGCTGTACATTATTCATTGATAAAAATCTTTAAACTTGTCCGATGTGAATTGACGTCCGTTGTCACTTACGACAATATCAACTAATCCATATCTACAGAAAAGTGTCCTTAATACTTTAATTACAAAAGATGACGTAATGTCTGTTGTCAAAAAGACTTCGACCCATTTTGTAAATGAATCATATTGAATCAGCAGGCGTCCATGGAATTAAAATGCTTTTTCATGACTTCCTTGCAGTTCCTGGCAAGGCTTACAATTTGTTACTAACTCCTCAATCTGCTTATCCATTCCTGGCATTTACTATCCTTGTCTTTACCATAACAAAGTGTGACAAATGTAAATTTTGAAAAATGTGTGTGCGCAACTTCTGAGGTACTACAGTACGATATCCCCACAGAATGCAACCACATTCAACCGAAAATTCCGTTGACTTTTCACAAAATGCCGCATAGTCATCACCTTTTAAGACCCCTCTACCAATAGCATCTGATACTTTGATAAAATCACGTCGTGTTTCTTTAGCGATATCCTTAAAATCTAAATTCAAATAATTTTCTTTTCAACGTAATTTAAGTAATTGTTTTCAGTGAAATCATCTGAAATATTATGTTGTGGTATTATTTACAAATTGTCAGCTCATTTAATGAACCTTTAACATGTTCGACAGTATAGTCGAATCCTGATAAAATCAGTGCCCAGCGCTGCATTCGCGCAGAAGCCTTTGTGCTCACCAAAAATAGTCAAAAGCGGTTTGTGCTCATTTCGTAAAACAAACCGATGACCTATAAAATACTGTTTCAATTTCATTACGCAGAAAATAATTGATAATGCTTCTTTTTCTAATGTGCTGTAGTCCATTTCTGATTTCTGTTTTAGTTAGTGCTCTTGAAACAAAAGCGATGGGCTTAATTGCTTTGTCTGGACAAACATGTAATAAAACACCTGCCTCTGCAGTATTACATGCATCAGTCATCAAAACAATAGGTGAACTAGGGTTGAAATGAACCAAAACCTGTTCAGACAAAAAGTCTTTTTCTCATAAGCTTCTTGAAATTTTACACCTTTTTTTTTAACAAATTATAAAGGGGAGTCATCTTTTGAGCAAAACCTTTAATGAATTTTGAATAATAATTCATTATTCCTATTAGAGCTCTTAACTCTGCAACATTCTTGGGAATTGGAGCATTTGTTACGTCCTTTCTTAATTTTTTGTTAAACCGTTCGCATCTATAGTGTATCCTAAATAAGAAATTTGCTTCTGAAAAAACTTGCATTTGCTAACATTTAACTTAAGTCCGGCAGACTGTAATTTGCTCAAAACTAATTTTAAATTTTCAATAGGATTGTGAAGATCTTTTCATGTCACTGTAACGTCATCTTGGTAGACAACTACACCAGGAATTTCTCTTAAATGAATTTCCATTGTTTTCTGGAAAATAGCTGCTGCCGTCTTAATGTACCAAGTTGTGACTTTTCATCCAATAACAACTGGTTGTACGCATTTGCCAAAACTAATTTCGTAAATAAGTAACCTCCCTGCAAGGAAGCGAAAATTTCGTCAATCCTTGGAAGTGGATAATTAAAATCAGCCAAATGTTTGTTGATGGTAACCTCCTAATCACCACAAAGACGCAAATCGCCATTTGGCTTTAAAATGGGCACCAACGGTGTACCCCACTCAGAATGATCAACTTGGTCCAAAATATTATCATCTATCAATTGCCTAAGTTACTTTGCAATTTCAGTTTTCCATGCAAGCGGTAATGGATGTGGTTTAAAAAAATTGGTTTTGCGTTTTCGGTCGCCAATAATGAAACTGTTGTACACTTGTTAGGGTGGCCCTTCATTATATGGGAAAAAAAAAGTGTTCAAACTCTCGGTCGCAACCCCTAGAAATATGCAAATAGCAAAAAAAAAAAAAAAAAAGTGAGAAATACAAAGTTTTGGGCCAATCAAAAAACATTTAACTAGAGGTGGCACAATGCGATTGAAAATTTCAAGTGTGTTTATATGGGGATTTTTGGCACAAAAGTGGTCTGCGGCATTTGCTATTTCTTGGCGAGTTTTTCTTCGATTTTGAAGTTTTATAGCTTTTTGGAAAGATAATTTAATACTGATCCCCAATTATATAACAATTTGTCGGAAAAATTAAACTATAGAACGAAATTTTCATAAAATCCACTTCTTCGTCTTTTTTGATCATCGCTGCTGCTGCTTGCGTTTGTACAGCCTCTGCCGCTGCTACCATTGTTGCTGCTACCATTATTGCTGCTACTACCGCCTCTACCATTTGACTTTCTTTGCCCTTGATAAATATTTTTCCATGCGTTTTTTGCATAATTTTCTTCTCTTTCGCTAATGCTTTTTGACGAATTCATATTTGTGTCCATAATCAATGCTGTTTTATATGCGCCTGCTAAAGTTAACGTTTCATCTTCTTCACAAATCCTCTCAAATGTTTTTGCTGGTAGACCCATCACGAATTGATTTAAAATAAAGGCTTCAAAATTATCACCAAATTTGCAATTAAGTGCCATCTTCTTCACTCAGGCATACCAATTTGAAATGCTTTCATGATCATGTCTCATAGATTGATGAAATAATTTTCTTTCTCGGAATACTATTGTTTGTGGATGTTCTGTGTTTGCAAAATTTCACACAGTGCTTTATAGGTTTTTCCACAGGTGATGTTGTGCTGCATAGACAATGTAAAACACTGTATGCATCTGAACCGATTATTTTAATAACGTTGCTTTTTTTATTATCGTCAGATCACTTGATCTCAGCAAAGTGGATTTCTAAACGTCCTTTCCACATTAACCAATTGTCTGAATTTGGAGAAAACTCTGATATGGCTTGAGCTTGAGCCAATGTGACCGCAACTAGATCGGGCATTTATATTTAATTCAAATCTTTATTTGTTTAATTGTTGAGAAACTAATTTTTTATTTTATATGCAAATGTTTTTTTATTGTGTTTTGTAACTTCAACACTTCTTCTTGTATATTTGGAGGTATTTGTGTAAATACACAATTATTATTAATAACAACTATAAAAACACTTTTAGTTAATATTTAACTTACACATCGTCGCCATTTGTGGTGTATCACACCATTGAAATAAAACGCGTGTCTTCTGCAATAATGATATTCAATAACTGGTTCTTTCTTTATTTCATTATCTCTTATGAATAATCTTATATAAATACGAATTAGGCTTGCCAGATTGATAGACATTATTCAAATACGTAACTAAAACGATCAGCAATTAACTCACAAGAAGCCCAATATATACGAAGTCATAAGCCCATCTGACGTCAGGCGATATGGTAAGCTCGAGATGACTTCAGACTATTGTTTATTATAACATGGCAAAAGAAACATATAGAAAATTTTTATAAATGATTTATTTGCTAAAGGGAAAATTTGTAGCATATGTAGTATAGAATATAAGTCACCACTACCAACAGAACATTTTGGGACAATAAAATATAAAGAGTGATCATGTTACACACAAATAATAACACAACAGCTATCGATTTGGCATACGCAAGCAGTACGCTTTGCAATTAAGCTGATACGGTGTTTATTGTAACAGTCAACCCTTTTGGTGTTGCACAATGATTGTTGAGACATATATATAAAATTGACCAAAGATGTTCTGTCTAATGCTACACTTCTTTACTTTAAACCAAAGAACTTTGTAAACGTATTTTAAGTATAAATAGTGTTCGATTTTGTTCAATCGACACACTTTGCTTTCAAAGCTAATAAGAGCTAAATTGTTCGGCTCTGAGCTAAGTCGATCTGCTCAGCAAAGTTTTAATAAAACAATTATTTGAAACCCTTAAATGATTGTGTTTTATTTACAATAAGACAATAAGAATCCTGATGGGATTATATGGCGATCTTGCCAGTTTAAAGTCACGTATCCAGACAGAAGCGTTAAAGCCGCATTCTGCAGACAAAACGCGTTAAATTCGCGTACATTATATAATATTTGCATAGTCCTGACGTAGATAGGCAAAGGTCTGTCAGCAGCGAAAAAGATGTCCGCTGGGCGAAAACCCATAACTATAGCGGAATACCAGCAGACATAAAAGAAGAAAACAACAACAACAAGAAGAAATAATAATTCCAAAACTCCAAAAACCCAAAAGAAGAGGGGCTACATAAGCAAGCTACGCAGAGAACGAGCTGTATTGATGAGAGAGGCAAGCAGTGATCCACCACCATCCTGGCAGAAGGCCACTGAAATATGGAAACGAGTCCACCATCTAGAGTTCCTCATTAATCAGTATCACAGACAAGGAAAAGAAAAGTAAAAAAAAAAAATTTTTTTTTTTGTTTCTAAGAAGAAGTGCGTATAAAGCCGCACTCATAGGGTCAGACGGCGGTAACCGCCTAGTGACAATAATTGTTTTTTTTTTTCTCTAAATAGAAAAAAATTTTTTTTTAAAAACATTAAATAATATTTTTTTTTAAATCCTTAATAATATTAATAATAGGAAATAATTTTATATTTTTTTAATAATCTAAAGTTATCAATAATTTTTTTTACATTCTACGTACTCGTACATAAGATAATGTATGTACATAATGATAGAAAATAATTTTTGTTTCATTACAACAACCTTTTAGATTATTAAATTCTTTACAAATCAATATTATTTTTCATATACAAATAAGTAACAATGAGTAATTTTAATAAATAATTTTAAAATAACATTTCCTTAATCTAATTATATAATGGGCAATGAAGAGTCCAAAATCGTTAATTCTAAAGCAAATGTAATTAACTAAATTATAGTAAAGCATGAAAAACAAGACCTTTTACTTGTAGAAATATGATTAATAGTAATATCAATACTTATGTGCCTAAATTTGGCCACTTTGGAAACTTAAGAAAAGGTACTTAAGTAGGGCTAACGGCCTAGAGAAAATTTAAATGGAAAAATGGGAATTGATAGACCAAGTAATAACCTCAGAAAAAGAAAATTTCAGAAAAGCATATACATGCATTAATAAAAATATATTTGTAAAAGAAGAAACAGTGAGAAAACACCTTTCAACACTGATTAACGCATTAGAAGCAATTAGGAATATAGTACAAAAATATTTTTTAAAATTTACATAGGGAACAAAGTTTGGAATATTATTGGGTTTTAAGAGACCAACTAGTCAAGATATTTGACAAATATGGTGTTCAAAAAAAAGGCCCACATACATTAGAAGAACCCATAAAATTTGACGTTAACGTTATATTTACTCCAAGAGAAACCTCCAAACTGGAATCTATTTCGGAAACTCTATCAGATTCAGATTCAAGCGAAAATTTCACAATGCCTCAAACTACCGTAGAATTTATGAATACAGCTTCAAGGCTGATACCTGATTTTGATGGCAAATCAGAAAATCTAAGGTCATTTTTGGATTCACTCCAACTTTTGGATTCAATAAAGAACACCCTTGAAACCATTGCGGTTTCCCTCATCAAAACAAAATTAAAGGGCAATACTAGAAATTTAGTTGATAATGAATCTACAATTGCCGAAATTAAAACCAAACTGAAAAATAACGTAAAAGGAAAGTCCATCGAAGTTTTGTCCGCTAAGATAATGAATGTAAGGCAAAATGGCAAATCGGCAAACGCCTATTGCAACGAAATAGAAAGCCTTACAAAATCATTAGAAAACTCATACATTACAGATGGGTTATCAAGCACATTGGCGACAAAATACGCTACCCAAACAGCCATTAAGGTCATGACCAAAAATTGTACCATAGATAAGGTAAAGCTTATCATGGAGGCAGGCCAGTTCAATAACAAGAACGAAGCAGTAGGCAAATTTATTGGCAGCCGCACTGAGGCCACCGGTCAGCAGAATACGGTTCTGCATTTCAGACAAAGAAGATTCAATAATACCTATCGTGGGTAAGGGAGACAATTCCGTGGTAGATTTAATAATAGCTGGAACAATAGAAACGCCCAAAATGGCAATAACAACTATAATAATAATAACAATGCCAATTATAGCTACAGAAATACGAACAATAGGACTGGACGTGGACGCTTCAGTGGTCCTAATAGTAGCAACAATAGAGGCAATATAAGAGCGACATTTATGGATGAAATTAGTTCGGAAAACCCGAACACACCCCTAGGGTCATAAACAGAAAAGTGTATAACATTAACCTTAACCTAAGCGTTTTCATACAAGTTCATATAGACGACAATAACATTCCAATAACATTGTTAGTAGATACAGGCGCTGACATATCAATGATAAAAAATTACCATTTTTCACACAACCAAATAAATATGAGCAAAATAATGACATTAAGTGGCATAGGACAGCGTAAAATTATATCAAAAGGTACTATATTTTTTACATTAAATTCAAAAATCTTTTGATACCCCACACATACCACGTGGTTAATAATGACTTTCCAATACCGTGCGATGGGATAATAGGCATGGATTTCATTAAAAAATATAATTGTATACTACAATTCGACGAAGACCACGATTACCTTATACTACGCCCACACAATTTCACACAACACATAGAAATACCCCTAACGAACACATGCAATGACGACTTAGCATTACCAGCAGTATCAGAAGTGATACGCCAAGTAAAACTTTTAACATCTTGCCCTGAAGTGTTGGTTCCAAATCAAGAACCACATCCAGGAGTGTTTATAGCTAGCACTCTGGTGAAGGCAAACAGAGCATTAATTCGTATACTTAACACTAATGACAATACAGTTACATTAAAACAAAACAAGATACAAACTGAAGATATCAATAACTATCATATATTCAAAGATAAAACAGGCAATAAACACAGAAAAACTGAATTAATGAAAGAAAAAATTTAAAGAAAAAATTCCCAGAACGTTTCAGTTCTACATTAACTAATCTTTGTTCTGAATACAGTGATATCTTCGGTTTAGAATCTGAAACAATTACTACTAATAATTTTTATGAACAAAGGTTAAAGGTTAGGGATACTCAACCGGTATACATAAAGAACTATCGTATACCACATACACATAAAGAAGAAATCGAAAAACAAGTCAAGAAACTTATAGAAGACGATATAATTGAACCGTCATGTTCCGAATATAATAGTCCAATTCTGTTGGTTCCGAAAAAGTCACTTCCTAATAACAATGACAAAAGATGGAGACTTGTAATAGACTATAGGCAAATTAATAAGAAATTAGTGGCAGATAAATTTCCACTGCCAAGAATAGACGATATTTTAGATCAACTTGGCAGGGCAAAATATTTTTCATGTCTGGATTTAATGTCCGGCTTTCACCAAATTAAGTTGACAAATGATTCTAGAGATCTAACATCCTTTTCTACCAACATTGGTTCATATTTACTAGACTACCATACGGTCTAAAAATAGCCCCTAACTCTTTTCAAAGAATGATGACAATTGCTTTCAGTGGTTTAAAACCAGAACAAGCCTTTTTGTATATGGATGACTTAGTTGTCTTGGGTTGCTCGGAGTTGTCTTGGGTTGCTCGGAGAACCCTGCTGACTAATTTAACTAACGTTTTCGATTTGTAGCTTTCAGCGATTATTACAGACGATTTACTAAAAATTTTTCTGAATACCTTGGTTCAATCAAGCAATTAGGCATCTCATTGAGCAAAGGGATATTGCATACAAAAGGTGGAAACGTTTTAAAACCACGGAGTTGCACGATGAGTATAGATGATTAAGAAGAGATACCACTAGTCTAATTAGAATAACAAAATCTGAATACTATTCTCAACGTTTTTCCAATGCGCTGAATTCCAAAAAAAAAAAAATGGCAGACTATAAAAGATATCGGTATAGGAAGAGTAGAAAATAACAGCAATTTCTTGGCTGTCGTGAACGAAATTAGTAACACCTTTATGAGTATACCTGCGGTTGATTCTAACCCCGAATACTACAATTTCAACAATTCCTCACCAACAAATTTAAAAACCTTAAATACAATCATTAATCCAACGGAAAATGGCTCATCTGTCAACAATCATGACTCAAATTTTCACACCAATTTAGTTGAGATTTTTGAATTTGAATGTGTAAATCAATATGATATCGCTTTGTGCTGTTCAAGAATCAAGTCAAATGCTGTTGGATTTGATAACATGCACCCAAAATTCATAAAAATACTTTTGCCATTTCTTCTACCTTATATTACATATCTTTTCAACAACATCATTACAACAAGTTCTTATCCACTTAAATGGAAATATGCTAAGATTATACCAATACCTAAATCAAACAAGGAATTTATTCCAAGTGCAATCTTTCCATTTCTCTCCAAAGTCTTTGAAAAGCTGTTACATTCTCAAATAAGCGATTTTGTTAAAAGAAATAACTTACTTACTGAAAGGCAATCGGGTTTTCGTCCAAAGCATAGCTGTGTCACAACTCTGTTAAGTGTTTCCGAAGAAATAAGGCAACAAATAGATAATGGAAAAGTGGTTCTCGTGGTACTGCTTGATCACTCGAAAGCCTTTGATACGGTAGATCACTTTATTTTATGTGAAAAGTTGAAACATGTTTAATTTCAGTTACACTTCAGCTAAACTTATGTCTTCGTACCTATCCGATCGTTCACAATCAGTATTCTTACATAACCGATTGTCTACCACAGTCTCTATATCTAGAGGTGTGCCTCAGGGATCGATTTTGGGGCCCCTTTTATTTTCCATATATGCTAATGGTCTACCAGGTAAACTAAAATATTGTAATATACATATGTATGCTGACGACGTCCAGGTATATCTCAATAGCACAATTAAAATGCTCAATACATCAATTTTCAAGCTTAATTATGATTTAAGCAACATACATAAATGGGCAGCTGCAAATGGGCTGTGTCTCAACCCGAAAAAATCGAAATGTATCGTTATTCATAAACGATTACTGGATCTTGCTCGTGTTTTTGACGTAAAACTAAATAACAAGCAAATTGAAGTCGTAACCTCTGTCAAAAACCTCGGAATTATATTCAATGACAGCCTCTCTTGGACAAATCACGTAAACAATGTTGTGGGAAGAACATATGGAATATTAAGAACACTTTGCGCCACTCAACACTGCACCCCATTAAACATTAGAATGCTTCTTGCTAAAGCTTATTTAATTCCCTCTTTGCTCTATGGATGTGAAATTTTCTCAAATTGTGATGCTGCTAGTAAGTGTAAACTAAAATCCATTTTTAGAAATATTGTGCGATATGTTTTTGGTATAAGAAAATATGGCTCAGTCACCCCGTTCAACACAAAACTTTTTGGAATCTCTTTCGAAAACCTCCTCAAACTACGAACTATTTTAAAAACACCAAAGTATCTACATGACTTAGATTTGGCAGATCCAGCTGGGGGAAAAGAGTTATCGCCATTAGATATAGAACGTTCTTATCCGAGTGCCAATTTTTTATCAATGCCATACGCCTTTGGAACGCACTACCATATCACATTCAGCTATATAGTAACGCATTAAAATTTAAAAATGAAGTCCTTAAATTATATGCTTAATTTCTGTCATGATTTTGTTTTTATGATTTTAAATTTACATTTAATTCTTATAAATTAACCTGTTTAGCTTTATAAAATCCTATGCTGTAATTATAAGATTTAATCTTGTAGCATAGGACAGTCAATGAAATATATAAATAAATAAATAAATATTCTAGGCATCTCACAAGATTGTCTAAAAAGGGAGTCACATTCGAATGGACAAAAGAATGCAATAATGCTTTCAATCATCTGAAATCATCCTTAATGTGCTCAACACTACTGCAATACCCCAACTTCAAAAAAAAATTCTGTATTACCACAGACGCAAGCAAACATGCTTGCGGTGCAGTACTCACCCAAGAATACCACGAAAAGCATCTTCCAGTGGCATACGCCTCTAAAAGTTTTACAAAGGGAGAAGCCAACAAGTCCACCATTGAACAAGAATTAACGGCAATACATTGGGCCATTACGCATTTTAGACCATACAAGTTAAGGTAACAGCTTAACGACGAATATTTTTCAATAATATTTTGCTGACACTATGTCGACGAATATTTTCCATAATATTTTGCTGACACTATGTCTGCTAAAATAAATATTTTAAATTTGAAAAACAAAAGAATTGAATTACACCACACGCGCAGCATATGGTGCTAATTCGAAAAGACAATCATGCTTTTTGTTGAATATAACTAGAGGTGTTTTAGATTTTTAAGTCAGTTTTTAAGGTGATGTTGAACGGTAAATAAAGATGAAAATAAAAATTAAATATTGAAGAAAACTTAATTGGGGGCTCAACCGGGATAGCCAAAAAAAAAACAAGTATCCTAATGATAATAGGAGAAAAGTGAACAAAACAACTATAAAAAAAAACAAGTATCCTAATGATAATAGGAGAAAAGAACAAATAAGAAAACAAGTATCCTAATGATAATAGGAGAAAAGTGAAAAAAAAAACAACTATAAAAAACAAGTATCCTAATGATAATAGGAGAAAGGTGTGAAAAAAAAAAAACAAATAAAAAACAAAAAAGAACAACATTAAAAACACAAAAACTTTGAAGTGCCAAAATTGAAATCTTAAAAACAATTGGTAAAAACAAACAAATAAAAATTAATAAAAAACAAGATTTACTAATAACTTTTTTAACACATTAAACTTTATAAAAAACCCGAACAAATTTTAATTTTTTCCAAAAAAAAAAAACACCAAGCAACCGAAAAGCAAACAAGATTTACTAATAACCTTCAAATAACTCATTAAACATTATAATAAATTGAAACAAATTTTAATTTTTTCCGAAAACGGAAAAAGCACCAAAAAATTTAAAATTAATTAGTGTTACTGCCAACGCCGGGCAGCATCACCCCGGTACGAATGGAACTGGGTCAGCTTTAAAACCAGCTCAGCTTGAAATCAAGGTCAACTTTAAAACCAAGTCATCATTCCGAAGCAACTATCAGTGGGTCAACTATATGAATAATTATAATTAATTTTTACGTAAGTTAGATAAAATTTATATTCGATTTAAGGCTTATTGTTAGCTTAATTAAGTTGAGTTGTTGAAAGATCAGTGACATAGTTTTTTACATTAAAAATAAAATTTACAATACTTTAAAGATAAAGATAAAAGATAAAAGATAGCGATTCCTTTTTATTAAATTTGTGGTAGACCGGAACGCTGGCTTATCTTGGGGAAATAGCAGAGGAAATAGGCTATTTGCCAGGGGAAGAAAATTTAAGTAAGTCTTTGGACGATTTAGCTGACTTATTTCAGAATTTGAACATGGCAACCAGTGCCCAGATAACTGAATTGATTCAGGCCCAGACCGCCCCATTAAGGGAGGTCATAGATAGGCTTTCTCGGCAGTTGTCCGATATCGTTAATATTAATACGGTAACTGAATTCAAGGTACAGCACATTGATGAAAGTATCAAGTGCGACGAGCCTTTAGACGTTATCAAATCCTTGCCCAATTTCGATGGGAAGGGTTCATACGTAAGTTGGCGGGAGGCCGCCAGCAATTCGATGCAACTATATAAAAAAGGCAGCAGAAAATATTTCGCTGCACTTACAATTTTACGGAACAGGATTACGCAGGACGCTAACGATATTCTTACAAATCATGGAACGGTTTTGAATTTTGAGGCAATTATAAGCCGACTGGATTTTGCATACGCCGATAAGAGACCGCTACATCTTATCGAACAGGAATTAAGTGTCATGAGACAGGGTTCCTTGTCACTAATCGATTACTACAATGAAATAAATAAAAAGCTAACCGCTCTTATTAATAAAACTTTAATGACTCACGGTTCAGAGTCAGAATTAACAAGGGAACTTAATAAGAAAAATAGGCAATATGCTCTCAGGGTGTTTATCACCGGATTAAACGCTCCATTGGCCAATATAATTTTTTCATTATCACCAAGCGATTTACCAAGTGCGTTGGCGAAGGCTCAGGAGCTTGAGTCTAATAATATTAGAGCGAATTTTGCTTCACAATTTAACAGGACCATACATTATAACAATAATAATAATTATAATAAACAGCCTAATTCATTGCGTTTTCCACGAAACGGGAATAATTCACAGAACAATTATCGTCAGGTTCAGACCAAACCCGAACCAATGGATTTGGGAAGTTCGGTTTATAAGAAACCACCTCAGCCTTCCAATAACGTTCCAAAAACTAATTTTAACAACCAGAACAATTTTCAACAGGCCACAAAGCGTCCGTTTGTTAACTCTCAAATGAGTTATCAGCCTAATCAGAAGGCTCAGAGAATCAATAATATAAATGAAGATACTTTTTTAGAGACAGATCCATGCTGCCCTACATCGTCAGGACAGCAAGTAGTGGACGAAAACTCACAGTTTTAATTGACAGTGGCGCTACAAGCAGCTACTGCAGACCCGGAGTTCTTGCGAACAGAAGGGATTTAGCTATTAAGAAGAGAGTTAAGACTATCAATGGTTACACTCTCATTAATTATTATTACGAGGCAAGCCTTTTTGGAATTAATCAGAGGTTTTATGAAATTTCAAACCTGGAAACAGATGTGCTTATAGGTTACAATTTTTTGAAAAAGGCCAATGCAATATTGGACTTCAAACAGGGAACTATAACCTGTAGAATTATTGCGAGAAATTTGTTAATTTCAAAGCGGAAAATATTGATAACAGTATTTCGGTGAGAAATCACAATAATAGGAGTGGTGACGAGAGTGCAGCAGAGGAAGGTGGGGAAGATTTAAAAATTTTAGGTGAAATTGTTGATGAAGATTATCATAGGGGATTGAATTCGAATGCCTCAATTGAAAATGATGATCATGAGATAATGGCACTTTCGGAACTACGCGACGATATACGCAAAACAGTGTCTAAGTTACACTCAAATATAGATTTAAATTTGCCGTTCAGAACGGATATTAGGGCGGAAATAGGTACTATCGATGAAAATCCGGTATGGAGTAAGCAATATCCATATCCTCTATCTGCAAACAGTTTTGTAAATAATGAAATACAAAAGTTACTAGAGACAGGTATCATACGTGAAAGCAGGGGTCCTTATAATTCACCTGTATGGGTCGTTCCGAAAAAGGGATTGAACGATGATGGGACACAGAAGCTCCGCTTGGTAATTGATTATAAAAAATTGAATGAGAAAACGGTATCTTATAGATACCCTATTCCGGATTGTAACGTTATATTGTCCAATTTGGGGAAAGCCAAATATTTTTCGACCATTGATCTCGAATCTGGTTTCCATCAAATCCTTATGAAGGAGGATGATGTGGGAAAAACCGCTTTTTCCGTTAATAACGGAAAATATGAGTACATCAGAATGCCATTTGGTCTGAAAAATGCCCCAAGTATTTTTCAGAATGCGATGGATGATATTTTGCGGAAGTTCATTGGTAAATTTTGTCATGTCTATATAGACGACATTATAGTTTACTCCAGAACTTTGGATGAACATAGACAACATTTGAATATGGTAATTAATACCCTAAAGGGGGCTAATATGAAAATCTCATTGGAGAAATCTAAATTTTTTAAAAGAGAAGTAGAATTTCTGGGCTACGTAGTAGCACATGGCGTAATAAGAACGGATCCCAATAAAATAGAAACAATTAAAGATTATCCACAACCACAAACTCTTAGACAACTTCGAAGTTTTCTAGGGTTAACGGGTTATTACCGAAAATTTATAAAGGACTATGCTAGGGTGGCGAAACCGTTGACTAACTTTCTTGCGGGGGAAAACGGTAGAATATCGACCAATATGTCAAGGAAAGTCAAATTAGAATTGGATAAGGAGGGAATTTCAGCATTTAAGAAATTAAAGAATTTGTTGGCTGATCAGGTGGAACTTAACCAACCCGATTTTGGGAAAAAATTTGTTCTTACGACTGATGCTTCCAATGCGGCCATCGGTGCTGTTCTGACACAAGGGGGCAAACCTATTATTTTCATATCGAAAACTCTGAATTCTACTGAACGCAATTACGCCACAAATGAAAAGGAGTTGTATGCTATAGTCTGGGCGATAAAAAATCTCAGGAATTATTTATATGGCGTGGCTGATCTGGAAATACACACAGATCATCAACCCCTTACTTTCGCGATTTCGACTAGAAATCCTAACGCCAAAATTAAGCGATGGATGTCTTTTATTGAAGAATATGCTCCTAAATTTATATATAAGCCAGGTGCAACCAATGTCGTGGCCGATGCACTTTCTAGACAGGTTTTAAATAATATTTCAGACAACGACTCTCTGCGGAGCACACAACATTCCGTTGAAAGCAGCGAAACATTTAATATTCCCGAAGTTAATAAACCACTAAATGAATTTAAACAACAAATTCTACTAAATAGGTCTAATTTTACACTTCATGAATCCCTTACAACCTTCGGTAGAACTCGCCATATAATAGACTTCGATACTAGGGAAAATTTGAAAAATATCCTCTTGGAATTTCTTAAGCCCAACCTAGTTACAGCAATTCATTGCACACAGGAAAACCTTTACGAATTTAAGGAAACCGTTAGAAATTTATTTGGAAATAAGTTTATTTTTACCAGAATACTGGCCATTGATGTAACCAATCAAGATGATCGATTGGATATAATAGGACGAACACACTCTCGTGCTCATAGAAGTAGTAGGGAAAACCATAAGCAAATGTGTGGGAGATACTACTGGCCTAAGATGTTAGACGACATAAAACAGTATGTTAGGCATTGCGATATATGTAATAAAGCCAAGTATGATAGGAAACCTATTAAACTTCCAATTGGAGAGGCTCCAATTCCTAAAAACGTGGGGGAGTTCCTTCACATTGATATATTTTATGCGCAGGGTCATAAGTTTCTCACTTGTTTAGACTCTTACTCGAAGTATGTGGTCATAAAACACATAGAGGATAAATTAAACCTTGGTGACAAAGTTCAAGAAATTTTACAGAGTTTTCCAAGTGCGAATAAACTCACCCTGGATAATGAACCGGGTTTTACAACCCCACAATTTAAGTCCCTAATGCGGAGATCTGGGATACAGTTGTATTTTTGCGATCCACGCCATAGTAAAACCAATGGCCAGGTGGAAAGAGTTCACTCGACTCTTGTCGAAATTGCGCGCTGTATTAAGGAGGAATTTCATATTATTGATACAGTGGAAGTATTCTATAAAGCTGCACAACAGTATAATTTAACGATCCATTCAGTAACAAGTGAGAGGCCTTTTGATATATTTTTCAACAAAGTACCGCATGACGATGTAGAAGATAAACTTCGAAAGGCACAATTAAAAATTTTAAATAGAAACAAAGTCTCTAAGGTGAAAACTTATCATCCAGATCAGGAGATTTATGAAAGGCTTATTGGTAAAAGAAATAAATTAGATAATAGATATAAGAAACAAAAAATTCAAGAAGATTTAGGTAATAAGGTTAAGGTTTTTAGCAGAAATAGAATAATTCATAAAGAAAACATAAAATCATAGGTTTTCTTTCTTTTTCACAGAAAATGATATTTGAACTGGTAATATTACTTACGATCTACAATGTCTGTCTATCCGAGGTACAGATATTTGACTATTCAAATTCTCAGCTTATCTCAATACATATGGGACAGGCTAGGCTACAAAATGGAAACTTCAAATTGATCCATGTTCTGAACTTGACAGATTATGAATCAACAATTAGTGAAATAGAGTCTGAGATCCATCATAAAGTTCCTAAAAATAGCACCATACTACCATTTCTTTTCCATGATGTCAAAAAAATAAGGGAACATATCGAAATTATAAAGCCTCGAAAAAAGCGTTCGATCAATTTTTTGGGCACAGCCTGGAAGTGGATAGCTGGTACCCCAGATCATGACGATCATAAGATAGTTACCGATCAAATGGCAGGGCTACTACAAAATAATGATAGACAGAGAATAATCAATAAGAATGTTGTGGAGAGAGTAAATTTATTGTCAAATTCAATGAATCATATCATCAAGGCTGTTCAATCTTTGGACGAAGTTAGAAGAACACATGAAGAAACATTAACAAATAGATTAAGAATTTTAAAAGAGGAAATTATTAATGTGGAATATGCCCTACAATGGTCAAAAGTAGGTATTATAAACTCATTTATTTTATCTGAGAAAGAGATAATGGAGGTTAGACAATTTTTAGATGAGGAAAAATTTCCTTACACTGATCTTCAACAAGCTCTAAGTTTTGCAACAATTAAAATTGCAACTGATAATGTAGCACTAATTTATATAATAAATCTACCTTCTATTGAAAATAATAACTGTGAAAAATTGTTAATAAAGCCTATAAAAATACAAGAAAAAATTGTTAAAATCAATACTGAAAACATAATTAGATGTAATAAAGAAATTTATGAAGAAAAAGAAAACTGTAAAGAATGTAATGGGTTATGTATTTGCAATAAAGAAACCCTAATAGATATAAGTAAAACAAATTGTATTCCAGCTCTCTTATCCAGCAAAAATCATGATTGCGTTTTTATGAATAATCAGCATATTAATTCAGTACAGGAATTATCTTCCGGAACTATTTTATTAAATCAATTTAGAGGTATTATAAAAACCTCAAATAATGAAACGAACGAATTATTGGGTACTTATTTAATCAATTTTCATAACGATACCTTAACGGTAGACAACAGAACATTTGTTTCAAGAGAAATATCGGATTGGAAGCCGCTTCCGGCATTATTGCAACCAATGAAAAATAGTCAGGAAATTGAAGAAGTTCTTTCATTAGAATTAATGAAGGACTTGCAAATCAATAATATTGATGAATTGACATCGCTGTCATTTGGCAGTAAATTGATGTTTTCACTCAACTTTGGTCTTTTGATTATATTAATCTTTTTCATATTTGTAATAGCTTACAAACTTTGGTTTAAAAAGAAAATTGGGTTGACAGTTACGAACATAATAAATGAGCCCAATCCTCCTAATCTTGAGGAGCCAGGTACTTCACCTAAACTAAGATGTGAATTTCGTAGCATCAACGATCTTCCTATTCATTAAGAATCGGGACGATTCAACTTACAAAGGGGGGAGTTAAGGTAACAGCTTAACGACGAATATTTTTCAATAATATTTTGCTGACACTATGTCGACGAATATTTTCCATAATATTTTGCTGACACTATGTCTGCTAAAATAAATATTTTAAATTTGAAAAACAAAAGAATTGAATTACACCACACGCGCAGCATATGGTGCTAATTCGAAAAGACAATCATGCTTTTTGTTGAATATAACTAGAGGTGTTTTAGATTTTTAAGTCAGTTTTTAAGGTGATGTTGAACGGTAAATAAAGATGAAAATAAAAATTAAATATTGAAGAAAACTTAATTTACATATATGGAAAACATTTTCTGGTCAGAACTGACCACAGGCCACTATCATATCTATTTTCAATGAAAAATCCAAGCTCCAAACTGACCAGAATGAGACTTGATTTAGAAGAATACGATTTCACTGTTGAATATCTTAGGGGTAAAGACAATTATATTGCTGACGCTCTATCGCGTATAACCATAAATGATTTAAGACAAATAAACGAGAACACAAATAAAGTACTTAAAGTCACGACAAGATCAATGACAAACAAAAGAACAAGTACGACAGTAAGTAATACTTTGAATAAGCAGCAAAAAATGAATGAATATAGAAAGCCCAGTATATATGTACTTATAAAAAACACTGACGTCAGAAAATACTATAAATTAAAGATTAACCCCGCAAGATGTTACATCAAACGAGGAAAATCTATAATAACATATATAAAAAATCAATGATTTGTGTATTAATGGGAAACTTGACTTAGGACAATTTTTCCCTTGGCTCGAAGAAGTGGCCGGTAAACATAACATTGACAAATTACAAGTGGCACCTAGTGAGAAAATTTTCGAATTTGTCTTGATTAATGATTTTAAAGAAATGGGCAATAATAAATTAAATGAAATAAAAGTAGCGCTACTAAATAAGGTGGCCCAAAAAGATGCTAACGCTATTCAAGATATTATGAAAAGATACCATGACAGTCCCATAGAAGGAGGACACTGTGGGATATACAGAACAATTGAAAAGATGAAACGGTATTACTACTGGAAAAACATGACGAAAGATATAACAAAACATATAAAAAATTGTCATAAATGCCAAACAGCCAAAATAACAAACCACTTGAAAAATGTCCAATGACATTGACAACAACACCGACAATGCCATTCGATACTGTATACGTGGATACAATTGGCCCGTTTCCAAGGTCGACTAACGGAAACGATCATGCAGTAACGATAATATGCGACTTGACAAAATATCTTGTCACCGTACCTATTATTGACAAAAGTGCGAGAACCGTCGCGAAAGCCATATTTGAACATTTTATTCTTACCTACGGTCCAATGAAGACGTTCATTTCGGACATGGATACTGAATACAAAAATTCAATATTAACGGAATTATGCAGTCTCCTCAAAATTGAAAAAGTAACTTCAACAGCCTACCATCACCAGACACTCGGAACAATCGAAAGAAGTCATAGAACATTTAATGAATACATTAGATCTTATATATCAGTTGACAAAAGCGATTGGGATGAATGGCTTAAGTACTTCACGTACTGTTTTAATACGAGGCCATCGACAGCACATAATTACTGTCCTTATGAATTAGTTTTTGCGAAGCTTCCGAACAGGTTTCAACAGTTTGACGAGGTAGATAGGATAACTCCATTGTATAATTTAGAAGATTATGCCAGAGAGGCAAAATTTAGAATAGAAGTAGCACATAAGAGGGCCCAATTATTATTAGATAAAAATAAATTAAAACGAAAACTTAACTATGATAAGAATACTATAGATTTTGAATTTAGCAAAGGAGATCTAGTTTTACTTAATAATGAAGCAGGACATAAATTAGACACAAAATATAAAGGTCCATTTAAAATTAAAGAAATAATGTTAAGAAATAATTTTAAAATAACAGATATAAGAACAAATAAAGAACAATTAGTTCGTAAGAATAGACTTAAGAAATATAACCAATGTTAAAATAAGATTAGAATAATAATTATATTATATACCTAAATAATCAATAATAACAATGACTGTAAAAGAATGATCATAACATTAAAAATGTATGACAATTCTTCCGTAAAAAGGAGGTATAGCATATGTAGTATAGAATATAAGTCATCATTACCAACAGAACATTTTTGGGTAATAATAAAGAGTGAGTTTGTGTGTAACAAAATAATAACCCAACAGCTATCGATTAAGCATACACAAGCAGTACGCTTTGCAATTAAGCTGATACGGTGTTTACTGTAACAGTCAACACTTTTGGTGTTGCACAATGATTGTTGAGACATATATATATAAATTGACCAAAGATGTTCTGTCCAATGCTACACTTCTTTACTTTAAACCAAAGAACTTTGTAAACGTATTTTTAGTATAAATAGTGTTCGATTTTGTTCAATCGACACACTTTGCTTTCAAAGCTAATAAGAGCTAAATTGTTCGGCTCTGAGCTAAATCGATCTGCTCAGAAAAGTTTTAATAAAGCAATTATTTGAAACCCTTAAATGATTGTGTTTTATTAACAATAAGACAATAAGAATCCTGATGGGATTATAAATTGACTTAGGAGAATTATTCCCCAGGTTAGAATCACCAACCGGCAAATATAAAATAAATAAAGTACGAGTGGCACCTAATAAGAAAATTTTCGAATTTGTCTCAGTACAAGATTTTAAGGCCAAGGGCAATATATTTTTAGATAAATTAAGAGTAGCGCTACCCCCAAAGGTGACTATGCTGAATAACAAAAATGAAATTCGAAAAATATTAGAACAATATCATGATGATGGGACATTGTTGATAAATCTGTGACGTGTAAGATCGCTCCTGTAATTTGCAAAAAAAAAAAAATAATTACCAATAAGAAGTTTCAACCTGGAAACCAGTCGGAAAGTGCCGTGCAACATTTGTATAATTTTCAGATATAATAATATTAAAAATTGCATTATTGAATTAAAATCTTTAAAAAAAATATATAAATTCACATTAAATCCCTAACTTTGAAGGCACTCAATTGTAAGAAAAAGAAAATTGTAAACTGCCGGTTAACAATTTTGGTTTTCTCAATGTACCGACAAAAACAATATTTTCAGTTGGCAATGCCTCTCAAAATACGTATGAAAGTTGGGAGAATTATTTTCAGTTGGCAATGCCTCTGAAAAAGTTGGGGGAATAATTTATCTGTACGATAAATAAATAATTGACAAACGAATGCCGGTTAGCTTTGCGACAAAATACACCAATACCCCGGTTTGCGTCGCTAATTGGGACCGGAGAAACGCGACGCAAACCGAAGCACGATGTTCCATACCCATACATTTGTATTGATTTTCATTTGATTGGTTTCGAGATTCATAATTTTAGCTGCAAAAATATATTTTTTAATAAAAAATACCATTTGTTTTTTATTTTTTAACAGTTTTTATTAAAATAAAAATATAACAATTCATTAGAAAAACAACACGACAAACATATTATAATTTAAATTACAGTTCGTATGATGAGCAAATTATTTGTCTTGACAAAAGTCAAAATTTATATGAAGAAGTAGCACTAACATTTTTCAGAGTTTTTTATAAATGAAGTTTGACAAATGTTGTAACAAAAAATTTGTTCGTCAAGATGCCCTGTTAAAAATAAGAAATTCAAAGTAAAAAGCAAAAGTCTACATCGATGTGTTGATTTTTTTATTCTGAGTTTGTGTCATCGAAATCGATTACCATTTCTATGGTTGGATTTATCAATCTTGCTGATTTTTGTATGAAGTTATCCAAAGTTTGTTGGATTGTAACTGCTTTTTTTTCCAAATAAATTTCCTTATAACAATTAATAGCATCGGCCACATTTCTAGACACTTTTAAACTGCGATCTTCGTCCGGGTCATTGTTTTCAAAAATGTCCGTTGCTTGCGATATCAACTGCATCGCTTCAGAAATTTTAGCAGCAGTAAGTTTTTTTTCTTCTGTTTCGACCTCAAGCGGAAGTGCTTCATCAACCAGCGCATTGTTACTCTGAATTGCAATCAAACTTTCATTATTTAGCTCTTCGTCATATAATAGGAGCTCATTAATATCTTGTTCTTCCATTCCATAAAAATTTGCATTTCTAGCTGACTCTGCAAGTTCTTTACATATATGTGGAACATCATTAATATCTACCATATCTTTGAGAATGCATTCGGGCCATAATTGACGCCAAGTTCCGTTCATGCACGATTCTTTTACTTCTTTCCAGGATAGGTTTATATTATCAATAGCCATCATGATATTGTAATTCTTCCAAAAATCTTTCATGGAAGGCAAATTATCTCCGTCAGTTGCTTCTAGAAGTTGACTAAAAGTTCGTCGCAGATAGTATGACTTGAAGTTAGATATAACACCTTGATCCATTGGTTGTATCACAGATGTAGTATTTGGGGGCATAAAAATAACTTTAATATTTTCCGAATAATCGTCAGAAAAAACAGGATGGCCTGGTGCATTGTCAAGTAACAATAGCACTTTAAACTCAATATTTTTTGAAGAACAATAAGCTTTTAGCTCGGGAACAGCACAATTTTCCATCCAATCTCTAAATAAGGATGCAGTCATCCATGATTTTTTATTTGCACGCCAGTGAACAGAGAGGTCGCTCTTTTTAACATTTTTAAAAGCTCTCGGGTTTTCAGAGTGGTAAATTAAAAATGGCTTAAATTTAAAATCTCCCGCTGCATTTCCTCCCAAAAGAAGTGTAAGCCTATCTTTACTAGATTTATAACCAGGCGAAGATTTTTCGGACTTAGAAATGTACGTTCTTCCTGGCAAACGCTTCCAAAAAAGTCCCGTTTCATCAGCGTTTAAAACTTGTTGTTCAGAATACCCGCCTTCTTCAATAATTGCTTTTTCTGCAGATGAAGTATCTGCACTAGCAGATTCCCCTTTTAATGCAATGCTGTGCAAATTTCCACGGGTTTTAAAACGGTCAAACCAACCTCTGCTTGCTTCAAATTCTTCCGCACTTTCGGCACTTGTTAACGGATAACTTTCTTTCAAATCTTCAAATAAAATTAAAGCTTTCTTTTGAATTACCATTTGACTTAATGGCATTCTTCGCCGATTTTGGTCTTCTATCCAAATGCTAAGAAGTGACTCCATTTTTTCCATTAAAGGGCTTCTCATTTTTCTGACATGCTTATGTTGTAACGATGTTGCGGTTTCAGCAAATTTTTTAATTTTATCAGTGTCTCTGGAACAAATGGATTTTATTGTAGAAGGGGCAAGTCCAAGGTTTCTTCCAATATCAACGGCCTTTTCCCCTGATTTAAAACGTTTCAAAATGTCCAGTTTTTGTTCTAAGCTTATTTGCTTTCTTTTTTGACTCATTGTTGCAAAATATTTACATTAAACTTCACTTCACCAAATGGAATTTGAAACTGCTAAAGATCTTCAACTTGCAAACAGCAGACAACCTTCTCATACATATGTATGTATTTGCATTAGACTTAAACGGGATTCCCCTTTTTCTGTTTTGGCTTCGTACAAACATTTTCATGTTAACGACGCAAATCGAAGCCACTAACGATGCAACTTTGAAGCCATGCGACGCAAACTGAAACAAAAACGACGCAACTTCGAAATCACAGAAATCTTAAAAAGACGCAACTTCGAAACAACGCAAACCAAAGCGACGCAAACCGGGGTATTGGTGTAGAAGCAAACCGGACATTGAGAAAACCAAATTTCAAATTTAGATATATTTAAAATTTATAGCGGTGAAGATTCATCAAAGCATTTTTTTGAAAATTCAGTGAAAGATATTTTGTATATATAAGTTAATGAGCTCCTTGTTTTAATAATCGTTTACACGATTTCGAAAATAAAAACGCAGGCGATCGGTTTGGTTATCAATATGTGACTAACTTTTATTTATTTTTCCCTTATCTTTTCACTTATTTCTATGATTCGGGTTGGCGTTGCCAGATTAAAAATTATTACAAAATAGGGTTTTGATATTTACAAATATTAACAAACCAATACAACCTACTTCTCCCCCTCTTAAGAAGGAACGCCCTCGTTCCAATAGGTACTACAATATTTCTTCTTAATTTATTTCTATTTTAATGGAGATGCTAAACGAAGCTTTTGTGCGTGGATAAATTTTATTGATGGATGGATCAGCAAATGCGATTTCGTTATATCTTTGAAAATCGGTGTGAACATATTGTTATCAATTTGTATTGAATTTACTTGTTTGCACAGAAAATGGTTAGTTTGCTCCTTTTCGGTTTTGTGAAAATGAGTACCAGCCTTGGTATCAATTAAATATTCTATTTTTTTAGGAATTCATAGCCTATAATTCCATCGAAAGAATTTAGGCATGGCAATATAAAAAAGGTTGTTGTGTGATTCAAAATGGTTATTTCGCATTTTTCTCTAATGAGCGTAGATCAGTTTGTTGATTTGATTCGACACGGTTTAATATTTTGTTCCTATTCATTTGTTTCCCGTTTTTTCCCTTTCTCTTTTATATAAAAAAACTACGAAACGTTTCGAAAAATTCAACTAAATTTGAAAATCTAAAAGGTATGGTTGTAAAGGTTTGATATAAAGGTAAGTATTTATATAGTAATTGTAATTTGTATAATTGCAAGTTTTAATTATAGGTGTTATTTAAAATGTAGATGTAAGTACAAATTTTATTTTTAAGTATAAAGGTGATTAAATATTTATGTAGTTTTATGTTTAGATATAAGAGTAAGTATTTATTTATGTAGTTTTTATGTGCATAATTCTAAGTATTTAATTATTAATGTAGTTTTAAATATAAATGTAAGTATAAATTTTATTTCTAAGTATAAAGGTAAATATGTATGTAACTTTATATTTAGGTATAAGATATACTTTTATTTTCGAATATAAAGTATTTTTATTTTATATTTACGAGCTGCCGCTGTGGTTGTGGTTGACAAATCTGGTGTTCTGCCTTGTAGTAGCTATTTTTACAGATGATGGTTGTTGTTTGTCTTCAATTTCTCATTATTGCTATTATTATATTCTTATTAATTTGAAGATTTTTGTTTTGTTGGCAATGATGTTTGTTTGGCCATTTTTCAAACAACGACTAAATGTTGTTTTGTGTTTTTTCTCTTTTAGCTTGCTGCTTGTTTTTTAAAAGATTATTTTGATATATTTATAAAATCTTTTCAACTGTATCAAACATTGTTTTTTTCATAGCTTAGTAGTTTCGTTTTGTTTCTTTTATTTTGTTTTCTTCTATGAAGAATTTTATTATATTTATTATATTTTTTAATTGTATCATCAATTGTTCTTCTCTCATGTCCTGGTAGTTTTGTTTTTATGTGTTTTCTTATGATTTTTTATTTGTTGTCTTCCATGAAGAATTTTATTAAAAATTTTTGTCAATATTAAGATATGTAGTTGTTACTTAAAAAGCTCTTTTTGTCTTTATATTATTTTTTCTGTTTCAGTTTTTTCTCTTGAATATTTATTCCTGTTATTTTTTCAGGTCTGTTACACGAGTTATTGTTTTCATTCATTGTGGAATTCGACATCTGTCAAACTAAGTTGTTAAACCAATTTTTTTCTTTTCAGTTGAAAGCCTGACATTGACGAAAATGGATCGCTTAACTATCACACAACGCATAAAAATTATTAAAACCTACTACAAAAACGGTGATTCTGGCACAGCCACATATCGTACTTTAAGAGGAGATTATAGTTTACATAATCGTCCAACTACGAGAGCAATTGGCAAAATTGTCAAGACATTTGATGAGACTGGAGCGGTTACAGATATTGTAAGGCCTGTGCATCAGCGTTTCGCTCGTTCCACTGAAAATATCGCTGCTGCAAGTAAAAGTGTTGCCGAAGACCCGAATGTGTCGATTCCGCGTTGTTCTCAGGAATTAGGACAGAAGTCTCTTGTGTTTAACGTGAGTACCCGTCTCGTTGACATAACCTCACGGTTCTCTGAACACTGGATCGGAATATGCGCCGACCACCGCCCCATTGTGTAGTGAACTACACTCCGGTACCAATTCAAGTTTTGTGCATTTGGGCAACAAATCCCACTCCTTGGTGGGGAGTTGAGGCCTACCTTATACACCTCTGCTGTTCTAGGGTCACAGCACCCGGCTGAATGCAACTCCACATCGAACTATGCTCTCCCCGCGATTTGGGTATAAACCACAGCCACCACGATACTCCCCAAGGGGCCGTACCCGCAAGTCAGCTGGAATCAAAGATTCCAGGGGCTCTGACTTCCCGTGGTACCAGAATTATATATAAATATATAGCCTCCGGTCAGACTTCGTAGCAAAGCTACTACCAGTATGGCTCCAAACAGCTATGGACTGGTGGCCATTCGAAGGCCTTAGTTGTGTACCTATACACCCACCCTGTGGGTGCGTACATCCTATGGATGTAAACACACGTGTGCGATCAAACCCTTCTTAAACGTCTTCTTTTGAAGACTTCACACGCAAACTCATTCATACAACGCACTCTCTCATCATTCACCATCGTCCGTCAATACGACACCTAGAGAATCTAGGTCCCGTATGTCCGAGTAGAACGTGCATATGCACAAAATATGAAACCAGTTCTCGGTAAAAGGTCTACAGTCACACTCAGGCGTATTAGCCAAAGCTCTTTTATACAAAAATGCATTAAACGACCCATGGCCCGTAAGCAAAAAGCCCATACTCAGGCTAAAGCCAAACTCTGGACGTTTCGCCACGAACGTCACATCGTGAATGAAGGAGTATGTAACCCGTCCATTGTCACTTCTGTCCCATCTATCTTGCCATCTGGAGACAACACACTCATTTAAGAGTGCCTTGCACTCCGTCCAGCTCCTACCACTAACGTCATCGTTAGTCACATCGTCCTGCAACAATGGCTGTCCTTTCTTGATCCTGTAGGCAATACTTTTACGTATCACTTCCCAGTCAAGAGGGGCTACATCTACCAACACCTGTAAGGCCTCCGTGGAGACCGTACGACAACATGGCACACAAGCGAGCAAGACTACCCGTTGACACGACATGATTTTCAGCTTTCCTCCGGCAGTCGTGACCACACTGGACCACGGATGTGGAAAATACCCCTCAGATACACACTTTTCATAGATTGCCAACAAGTACTCAGGAATGGCCTTCCAGATACTTTTACACATCTCTCCGGTCATTCCATCCATACCTGGAGACTTTCTACTCCGCGCCTGACAAATGCTTAACTCTAACTCAGTTCTGTCCAACGGAGGAGGGGGATCCACCCGCTGAAAAGGAAGATGGATAGGACCCTCCACCCTTGGAAAGAACTCGCCCAGCAGAACGCGTATGCATGCCCCCATGAAGGCAATATTTCATTACCAACACGTAGGCCAGACACATCGGTCCGCTGGCCCCTACCTCTACAGAGTTTATAGACTCTGCCCCATGGGTCGCCCCTGTTGTCCCGTACGTATGCTCTCCAGTCATCCTCCTTCACTTTCACGATACGGTCCTTATAGGCACGTAGCTGTGTTGCGTAGTTCGTCGCACGCAGTAGCACATCATCTGCATTGGTCCGCCTGGCTCTCTGGAATCTCTTCCTGAGCTGTCGGATGGTCCTCCGCATTTCTGTTAACTCCCGCGTCCACCATTTAACCCTTCCGGGGATTGTCCTAGAACATCTCCCAAGAAGGGCGTCATTGGTGTTTATCGTCCAATCGTTCAGCTTACCTATCTGTCCATCTATAGTCAGACCGCTGAAATCCCCAATGGAGACCTCAGATGCCGCCTCCCTAATGCACTAGCCGTAGAAATCCCAATTAATTGGGAGTCTACGCCACCGCATCACATCCGAGACCTCTACAGGGGCGGGTGAGTAATGGAGCACAATCCGTATTGGATTATGATCACTCACCCCCCAATCGTCCTTAACGTCCCAGTCGCAGCGAAAACGCCGCAGTACGACGTCATTTACGGCTGTTACATCAATATCACTCACAACATTAGGACCGGAAAACGTATATAAATCAGAGGGCTGATTTAACGCACTAACAACCCGATTAACCATCCAGTCACTTAACATCTCACCCCGATGGTAGTTCTGATATCCAGACGAATGCCGGGATAACTTACTGAACCACATGGGAGAGGATGCGTTCGCGTCCATACCTAGGATAATCGCTAGTAGTAGCACCGTATCCATATACGAGATATACGGCTCTAATGGCTGCTGAACTGACAGTATATGCTTGCCAGGAAGATTTTTCCGAATCTTCCTTCGACCAAGACAAATACCCCCAGTTCGTTGGCAGATAACACAATACACTCTGCGTCGGGATCGAACAAGGAAATACCCTTATAAATGAGGGTAAACCCCTTACACAACCATCGGTTGAGTAAGATTCCTGAACCAGGGCAAACCCGCTCTTCATGGCAACCATCCTTTCGCCCAATTCACATTTACTGGCATAAGAGCCCTGGCAATTATATTGAATAATTGTCAGAGACATCTTAATGCCTTGCCCTAGCCCTCGCGACTAACACGCTGTACGTGGGACAGTCGTCGGTCATCATAAGATGATTCGACGGCAAGCCCTTGAACGCACAGTTCCTACAGTGCGGCAGATTTTCGCAACGATGTACGACGTGACCGGTCTGTCCGCACCGACGACAGACTTCACCTTTACTACGGCAATCCCTAACCATATGGTCAAACCCAAGACAACGGTAGCAGCTAGGGATAAGCTCATGGCGTCTCACGCGGAACCTAAACCACTTAACGTAGCAGCCTCCGGCACTCAGAAGGGATTCCATGGCATTGCCATCACCCTCCAGAGTAACGTCGACAGCTCCGCCAGCGCGCACGCTCCACGGTCGACTCACGAGCCGTACCCCCTTCTTAAAGGCTTCTAAGGTCATTCGTTCCTTTAAATTCAGCTCGTAGAGAGCACCCATGAATTCATCAGGGGTGATCTCGGAGTGAACCCTCTGGACGACCACACTAGTAACCTCCCTCTCGTTGACCGTCACTTCCAGTCCATGTTCCGAAAATTTAGGATTCCGGACGATCCTCTCCCGCTCCGCGACTGAGGGGGTGCGAATGACCGTCCCACCGCTGCGAACCGCCTTAACCGCGTGAACTCTGACCCCGAGCGTGGGACCTACTTCGTTCACAACCTTCTTAACAATTTCTTCAGACTTAGCCGCCGTCTTGCTTCGCACAACCACCGACCAGGTCTCGACTGGTTTCGGTGTAGGGGCAACTACTGGCGCTTTCTGGCACACGGGCTGAACAGGCAAGGATTTATCCAGCCGGGATACTCGGACACTTGGCGTAGCGGCCCCAGCATCTAGGGCGTCCAAACGACCCCTCAGACGTTCATTGTCCCCTACCAACGTCATCAACAGTTCTTCTAGCCGACCCACTTGATTAATGATCCGCCTCGCCGTTTCGACCTCAACACGACCGTCCAAAACTATGTCGTTCAACTCTGACGTCATCGCCTTCATCTGCTTAATTGCAGAATGAGCACCACAGGGCCCAGAAGGGGAAACTGTGGAGACTGCTGGTACCGGAGTTGAACTTCTACCTAAGCCACCGTGCAAGCTAGTAACGCTGCCAACCAAGCTACCCATGCTGCCAACGTCAGTCCTTATGGCAGTCTTTCTCCTAACCTGTCCCGAAACCAGCTTCGGTTCAACAAACACCTTTCCTCCCGATTTGGGAGAGCCGGGTTTGAACCGCTTTCCGTCCTCGTTTACTGTCGACTCTCCATTGTCCATGTCCGAGTCGGAATGACGAAGTCTACTACCACCGGTGGGTGGCACCTCCTCCGTCATATCGACTTTGGCCGGCCCACTGACATCAGTATCCGTCCCGCGTTCGTCCCCTGTGCCGTCAGCTGGTTTCAACCTAGCACACCTTGGACCCGTGCCCCTTTTGGGCTTAACCGTCTTACACGACCCCTAACCAAGTACCGACCGACTGCTTAAAAACCGACCCGAAGCAGTAAAGACCGACCTGGGCAGTACGTACTGCCAAATACGTAAGCAAAAAATCGAACTGTGTACCGACCGGTAGCAGTTACCCATACCGAACAGTACCCCGACAAACTGTTTACCGACCCACAGAATCGCTAAACGCACTAAAAAGCTAACGGCCCTAACCGCAACCGATACGACGGTATCAATTTACGAATCAAAAACCACAGTCACACTACGAACCGCGATTAAAAAATTTTTAATTACGGACAGACGGACACGCCGCGGACAGACGGACACTGCCACCGACAGACGGACACTGCCGTGGACAGACGGACAACCGACTGACACAACCGCGGACAGACGGACGCTGCCACGGAAGGACAGACAACCGACGGAAGGACGTAATTTCTCGTCGTGGCGATATCAACTGGCCACCAAGATCATGCGATTTGACACCATTAGACTTTTTTTCGTGGGGCTACGCGAAAGACCGTGTTTATGCAGATAAACCTTTAACTCTTGAGCACTTAAAAACCAACATTCGTCAAGTTATAGCTGAGATACCGCCCAATATGTCTCAAAAAGTGGTCGAAAATTACCTCAAAAGAATCAATGCTTGCAACAATTCGAGTGGTGGGCATTTAAATGATGTAGTGTTTCACACATAATGTCAACGTTCAAACTTTATAATAAAAAAAAATATCATGAAAAAAAATATTTTATATTATTATAATGAAGTTATGTTTTTTTTCGCTTTTTGGTTTTAATTTAAGGAACAGTTGTGGTTTAGTTTTTAGTTGTTTTTTTCCGAAGTTTAATAATTCAAAATTTCTTTGACTAATTAGTTATGGTTATGGTTTTGTTTTTGCATTTTGTTTTTTATTTGTTTTCTTCTATGAAGAATTTTATTATTTTCGCTTTGTTTTTAGTTACGATTTTTCTTTCATTATACCGTATACCACTATGTGGTTTGGGTATAATGACTTTGTGCTGCTGTTTGTTGCAACCAAAAATATTTGACCCTGACCCATCTTTAATTATACCGATCGAATCAGAATCACTTTTTAAGTTGATTTAACAATGTCCGTCTGTCCGTCCGTCCGTCCGTCCGTCTGTGTGTCCATGTAAACCTTGTAATCAAACTGCAGGTCGCAAATATGAATATGTTTTAATGAAATTTGGTATATAAGCTTTTATCGGCCATGGAATGAATGCTGTTGAAATTGGCGAGAATCGGTCCATGTTGAGACCTAGCCCCCATACAAATTACCCCTATGAAATCGACATAAATTGCCATAAGATCCAAATTGTCATATAGATCTTACTCAAATTGGGTTTGTATGCATTCATTACATCCATTAATGAGTAGGCCAAAAATGATCCCTTTGGCGTGCGGATACGCGTGCGATACGCAGCGGATACGCGTGCGATTCAATTGCTGATGTTTCACACATTAACAAAAAAATTATAAAAAACAAGTAAGAAAATTATAGTCGGTGTATACCGACTATATGATACCCTATACCATGCGTTTAGAGACCCTATCTCATAGGCCCAACTAACTGGACATAGAAAATAAGCATAAACCAAATTTGAGTGGGATTTTTATTAATTTTTTTGGCTGTAGATATGAAAAAGTTCATATCGGATGCTATATCTATATGGGGACTAGGCCCAAAAATGGACCGATCCTGACTATGTTTGGTAAAGTCTCTTGTATTTTGCAAAAATATATACAAACAAAATTTGAGAAGAATCAGTGCAATATTTTTTGTTTTTTGATAGATTTAAGTGAAGATCGAGAAGCAGCTCTATGTGGGGCCTATGACTAAGAGTTGTCCCATAGGGATCATTTTTGGAATACTCATTAATGAATGTAATAAACGCACACAAACCGAATTTGAGTAAGATCTATATGATAATTTGTATCTTATGGCAATTTATGTCGATGTTATAGGGATCATTTGTATGGGGGCTAGGTCTGAACATGGACCGCTTCTCACCAATTTCAACAGCGTTCATCCTATGGCCAATAAAAGCTTATATACCAATTTTCATCAAAATATATTCATATTTGCGACCTGCAGTTTAATTACAAGGTTTACATGGACACACAGACGAACGGACGGACATCGTCAAATCGAATCAGTTGGTGATTCTGATTCGATCGGTATAATAAAAGATGGGTCTAGGTCAAATATTTTTGGTAGTTACAAACAGCAATAGAAAGTCATTATACCCAAAGCACATAGTGGTATAGGGTATAAAAATTCCACAACATCAGCAATTGCGATGCACACGTAACCGTTGCAATGCAATTGTTGATGTTTCGATCACGCTGAACGACGTTGATAAATTCAGTCGTCGTTTTAGCTTAAATAAGAACAGTCAAAAAATTAAGAATTTAAAAATTATAAGTGTAAGATTAAAATTACAAAAATTGTAAAACTAAATTATAATTGAAACAATTAATCAGCTTATGAATAGAAGCAAATAAAAATTATAAATGTGAATTAGAATTATAGAAATTATAACATTGCATTTGAAACAAAAATCAAAGTTATAAAAGCTGAAACTAAGATTATAAAAAATGTAAAACTAAATTATAATTGAAACAATTAACCAGCTTATGAATAAAAGCAAATAAAAACAAGTAAGAAAATTATAGTCGGTCTAGACCGACTATACGATACCCTATACCATGCGTTTAGAGACCCTATCTCTCAGGCCCAACTAACTGGATATAGAAAATAAGCGTAAACCAAATTTGAATGGGATTTTTATTAATTTCTTCGGCTGCAGATATGAAAAAGTTCATATCGGATGCTATATCTATATGGGGACTAAGCCCAAAAATGGACCGATCCTGACCATGTTTAGTAAAGTCTCTTGTATTTTGATACAAACAAAATTTGAGAAGAATCAGTGCAATATTTTTGTTTTTTGATAGATTTAAGTGAAGATCGGGAAGCAGCTCTATATGGGGCCTATGACTAAGAGTTGTAAAATAGAGGTCATTTTTAGACTACTGTTTAATGGATGTAATATATACATACAAACCCAATTTGACTAAGATTTGTATGATAATTTGGATCTTATGGCATTATATGTTGATTTCATAGGGGTCATTTGTATGGGGGCTAGGTCTGAACATGGACCGATTCTCACTAATTTCAACAGCGTTCATCCCATGGCCGATAAAAGATGAAATACCAAATTTCGTCAAAATATATTCATATTTGCGACCTGCAGTTTGATTACAAGCTTTACATGGACACACAGACGGGCGGACGGACATCGTTAAATCGAATCAATTTATTTAAACCAAATATTTTTGGTTGTTACAAACAGCAGCACAAAGTCATTATACCCAAACCACATAGTGGTATAGGGTATAATTACAAATGTGAATAAAAAATAAAATTATAAAATTGTATTTGAAACACAAATCAAAGTTATAAACGCTGAAACTAAAATTACCAAAATTGTAAAACCGTAAGAAAAAACTGAAATAAAGCTTAAAATAAACAAAAGAAATCTCGTTTAACCTATATTATACGTTCGCACACAAGTGTCTATAAGGTTATAATGATGAGAAAAAATCAAGAGCATAGATTTATATTGATAAAAAAATTGACAACTTACCACAATCATCAACACATACATACATACATACATAAAAAATAAAACATTTTAATGAAAATATAAATAAATATATTGTTCAAACGTGAACATGAGTATACATATTTATATACATAAGTATATTTATAATTTATATCTAATTAATTTATATCTACATTGTATTTTCCCTTGTATTCCTGGTTTTATGGTATTTTTGAACCTTCTTGGAATAATCAGTTAAAATATGTATTTAACATAAGTTAACGTTATTTTTATCTCTAATTAGCTTAAGAGGAATTCTTGTGGTGTTTTTCCGCATGTGATAGGTAGAAAATACTATTAGTTAGAACATATCTTTATGTTTTATGACCCTTTAAAGGGATACTTGTGCGCTGATGAATAGAGCGTCTTATCACATGTTTAAATGTTTAGCAGGTAGAGGTTATTAGTTCTAGGTTAGTTTTAAATTAGTATAGTTAGCTCTTAAGGATTTTTTATATTAAAATAAAATCGGTATCTTACAAGTACTCAACAAACGCGTTTTATTTTAATAGAACTTAATTCGTACATTTGGTCCTTCGAACTTAAAAAATAAACCAGAAAAGCGTCAATCTCGGCTGAAAACAGAGATTGTAAGCATTAACATTAAATAAAGTGTTTGGAAAAAGTGTAGCAAAGCGTCAATCTCGGCTGAAAACAGAGATTGTAAAAAATTAAAGTTTTTGGACAAGGTGTTGAAAGCGTCAATCTCGGCTAGAACAGAGATTGTGTGCCAAATAAAATATATATATAATTTAGCTGTTGTTGAAGAAGAACAGGAAAAAATGACACAAAAACAAAAATTATTTGAGCGACAAAAAACCCTGGGCGAGGATGCAAATATCAGTCTCTCTAAATTGGAAAGAGGAGACGTAAGGACAGCATCGCTAAAAGCTATAGAAGAGGGTTTAAATAAAATAGAGAACGAGTTTAAGAGCAATGACTCTAAACTGCGTGGCCTTGGAGTTACATCTGAGGACTATTTTAAAAATAATTATTTTGATAAAGTACTATCGATAATAAAAGACGCTCATAATTTGTTGGAAAACCAGTTACAACAAACCTCAGAACTCCAAACACAAAAAGAAGATGTTCTTAAATTAGAAGCAGCTATATCTCAAAAGCAAGGTGAGGTTGAACCATGGCAAGAACGCATGGCTAAAATGGAGCAGACGTTTAACATTGTCATGACGAAAATGGAAAAACAACAGTGTGCGCTGCAACAAGCTGCACAAGAGCAGATAAATATAAATCCTCATCATCAGGGAATGGTTTCAGAAATGGAAGCAACAACCTCACAGAGACAGAATAAAGAAGATGACAATGAAAGAAGTGCAAATTCAAAGACTGGGAGATAGTCTTACAAAAGGTTGTGAGAGTAATAATATTCTAGTAATGGAGAACACAAAGAAAACATGGGAAAAGATGATGAGAGAAATCAATGAAATTCGTAATAAATTGCTAATTGATTTTGCGGTAACAGAAGAAATTGATGAAGAATTCGAGGATATTGAAAAGCAGTACTCATAAGACTTAACCAAAATATTAAAACAAATGACGGTGGTGAAAGAAGAAAAAGCAGTTGCTTTAGAAAATATTAAAGTTCCATGTTTTAATGGAGAAATTGAAGGATGGGCTTCATTTCATGATTTATTCAAAAGATTAATTCATGAAAATTCCAGAATTGCTCCGGTAGAAAAATTTGTACGTTTAAAGGGAAGCGTAAAAGGAGAGGCATTAAAAGTAATACAAAGCTTAAACGTGACAGACTGAAATTACGAAGCAGCTTGGGAAATGCTATGCAATCAATATGGAAACAAAAGAATATTGTTTACTAAATTAATTGAAAGAATATTAGATCAACCAACTGCAAATAGTATGTCAGCCGGAAGTCTGAAGATTTTGCTGGATACAACAAATGAAAGTATTCAAGCACTTAAATCAGCAGGCTACAGATTAGAAGATGCTGATCCAATACTCGCTAGGATAATTATAAGAAAATTAGACAAAGAGATCTATTACTCTACGAGCAAACAACACGAAAATCAAAAGAAGTACAAATTTTAGATGACGAACAACAGCCAAAGACGAACAACAGACAAAGGTATCAGCCACAGCATCGAGCAACAGTGTTATTTTCTGAAAAATTATATTGTTTCTAATGCAATGGAGAGGAACATAAAGCTAAAAATTTTAAGAAATTTTTATCACTACCAGTAGAAGGAAACTAAGATGGGCTCGAAAATCCAAAGTATGCTTTGTTTGTCTCAATCACAAATTGGATAACAAATGCTACAGTAAAAGCAGATGTGAGCATTGCGGTAAGAGACACAATTCAATAATACACTTACCTACAGAAAAACCACCAGTGGTAATGAGTACCAATTCAACCACAAATGTTTTTCTAGCTACGGCTCAAATTAAGGTAAAATCGTCACAAGGTGAATATATAACGCTAAGAGCACTTATTGACCAAGGATCTCAAGTATCAACAATATCAGAGGAAGCATCACAAATACTAGGACTTCCTAAGATAAGATGTAAGAGCGAAATACACGGATTGGGAGGAGCCGTAGTAGGAGTAGCAAAAAACAAAATCAAAATAGTTATAAAACCACGGTTCCTAAGCAGCCATGCAATTGAAACAGATGCGCTAGTATTGCCAACATTAGCAAGTGCTCAGCCCGACTTACATTTAATTTCAATGTTCACGAATGGGATAATTTTGTCTTGGCAGATCCGTTGCTAAATAAATCTGACCGAATAGACATGGCTATCGGCAGTGACATCTTTACCAACATAATTGAAGAAGGTATACAAAAAAGGGATGGAATTTTAGCTCAATCAACCAAACTTGGTTGGATTCTTTCTGGCATCATTAAGAAACAACCCAAAACATCTAAAGTCTTGTCAGCTACAACAAATTTAGAACGATTTTGGGAGCTGGAAGAAGTATCATCAAACGCAGAAGAATATGCAGAAGATAAAATTTGCCTTGACTTGTTCAACAATACAACGAAAGTGGATGCAGAAAGAAAAATTGTAGTCAAGTTACCATTTAAAGAGGACATCGAACTTGGAGAGTCTAAAAAACAAGCAGTACCTAGATTTTATATGCAGTGAAAGAAAACTGGAAACTGATAAGAAAAAAAAAGATGAACACATAAAATTTATGCGAGATTATATTCAACTGGGTCACATGCAGCTTGTTCCAGAAAACAGCGGGAAATATTATTTACCTCATCATCCAGTGATACGTGAAAACAGCCTTACAACAAAACTACGAGTTGTATTTGATGCATCAGCAAAAACCACAAATGGAAGAAGCCTTAACGATATAATGTATACTGGGCCAAAACTACAAAAAGAAATATACGACATCATTTTTAAATGGAGATTATGGAGATATGTGGTAACTGCTGACGTGGAAAAAATGTACCGTCAAGTGAAAATAGCAAAAGAAGATCAGAACTATCAACATATTTTATGGAGAGAAAATAAAAAAGGATCTATTAAAGAATACAAGCTTAATACGGTAACGTACGGAACAGCTTCTGCTCCATTTCTAGCTGTAAGATCACTCTTCTTTATCGCAGATAAGTGTCCTAAGCAATACATAAAAAATATCATCAAAGAAGATTTCTACATGGATGATTTGTTAAGTGGAGCGGACACAATTGAGCAATGTAAATTTATTCAGCAGGAAGTATCAACACATCTATCAACATATGGTTTTAACTTGAGAAAGTGGTTATCCAATGAAAAGAAAATAATTGAAAATGTTGAAGCCATCACAGAAAATTCTATAATTCAATTGGTATATAAGCTTTTATTGGCCATAGGATGAACGCTGTTGAAATTGGTGAGAATCGGTCCATGTTCAGACCTAGCCCCCATACAAATGATCCCTATAAAATCGACATAAATTGCCATAAGATCCAAATTATCATATAGATCTTACTCAAATTCGGTTTGTGTGCGTTTATTACATTCATTAATGAGTATTCCAAAAATGATCCCTATGGGACAACTCTTAGTCATAGGCCCCACATATAGCTGCTTCCCGATCTTCACTTAAATCTATCAAAAAACAAAAATATTGCACTGATTCTTCTCAAATTTTGTTTGTATATATTTTTGCAAAATACAAGAGACTTTACCAAACATAGTCAGGATCGGTCCATTTTTGGGCCTAGTCCACATATATATATAGCATCCGATATGAACTTTTTCATATCTACAGCCAAAAAAATTAATAAAAATCCCACTCAAATTTGGTTTATGCTTATTTTCTATGTCCAGTTAGTTGGGCCTATGAGATAGGGTCTCTAAACGCATGGTATAGGGTATAAACCGACTATAATTTTCTTACTTGTTTTTTATAATTTTTTTGTTAATGTGTGAAACATCAGCAAGTGCATCGCAGCGGATACGCGTGCGTTTCAATTGCTGATGTTGTGTAAAATTTTGTCTTCAGTTGTTCCCATAAATGCTAGACATAACGTCAGCAGAATCAGGTATCAACTTACGATACGACTTATTTATTTTCATATGGTTCATTCCATTTGAAGAATGGAATGAACTTTAAATATGTTAACTTTTATTTTATTTATAATTATATGGTTCATTCCATTAGAAGAATGGAATGAATTTTAAATGCGTTAACTGGTTCATTCCATTAGAAGAATGGAATGAATTTTAAATGTGTTAACTTATGCAATGAACTTAATAGCATTTATTTTGTTTATTGCGTCCTTAGTAATTCCTTGGTAATTCATTACCACTATCTTATTATAAATTACTACTCCTCAGGTAGCATCAAATGCAAATTGCAAATGGAATACAATTCAATTTTACTCTTCCCAACAATGATATTCTCAAAATTAATCTTTCATTTGTAATGGTGAAAGAGTGTAAACCATTCGAAAATAGAGATAGTGATTATATTTTAGAATATGATAATGAATGGAATGATGATGAACCGACAGAAGAAACATTAACAAATAACAATGCTGATCAAAAGTTTTATAAATACTTTACACCAAATTTAACACCACCAACAACAACAACAACTACTACTTTACCAATTACAACACAAGAAGAAGAAGAAAAAACATCAAAATATTTTACACTAGATGACGCTATAGAAGCATTTCATAAGGAGTTAAGTAATAACGAATCAAATATAGGTGGCATATTAGATTCTTGAATATGCAAATATTGATATACCTATTCGTTTTACCTACGAGACTGAATATACAAAACAAATCTTGAAAATAAGCTGTTTTGAATATCGTGAAATTGAGCAGGAACGAATTTTAAGTAATGGTGAAATTGAAAAAGTTCGCATTTCAGATTGAACACGAAAATTATAAAGTATTAAATTATCTGATCTGAAGAACTATATACAAGCATATAAAATGAATATTATATAAGAATATAATTGACAGTTTCTGGGTAATCATCAAAGAAGTAACATAAAATTTTTCATTTCATTAATATAATTTAATAAACGCAAGTATTATATTTCTGAGTAATCAACAAATTTATTACATACCTACAGATTCTTATAACCCTTATATTAGAAGTACTATAACATCAGATAATGATACAAGCAAATATTTAAATTTTCGAATATAACTTCAAAATGAAACTCTAGATGTGAGAGTACATTTATCAATTCAATTGCGAAATTCTTCACCATCAGAAGAAGATTTAGTATTAACAACAACAATATTCAAACCATTTGATAGACAACCGAGAAATGTTGAATCAGAAATATATATCACTGTAGATGATGCAATCGAAGCTTTTAGAGACTTCGATCGCGACCTGATAAGTAACAGACGGGTTACGGAGATCAAAATCGTTTATTGGTGTCAAAATACAAAAAGTTGCACTTTTGTTATTTATTTTTACTTCATTAAAATTAAAATTAAATTTTTTCTAAAAATTCATTGTGTTGATATAAATTAAATAAAAAAGAAAAGAAAAAAAACACAAAAACTATTTAAAAAAAAGACCTTTTTGTAATGAGTGAGCATAATGCTCTGAACTCAGAAAACAAAAACAAAAACAATGTAAACCCAAAAATCAATAACGATATTAACATTAATATTCGAACGAGAGAAAAAATAGATAATATGGAATTACCATGGCCCAAACAATGCCAAAACAATTATTACGCAGTGCTGGACACTGATAATGATACTCAAGGTGATCATGAACTTTTAAAAAAATTTGAAGATCATGTAAAAGTAAACAAAGAAAAAACAAAAAAGCTGAATTCAGCTATTGATGCAATAAGTGAAATGCAAAAAAACAAACAATAACAATACACCATCATCAACAACTAATATAAATACAGTGGTTAATACTGCACAAAATAAAAACAACAAATTCCTCCTATAAATATCGTAGACATAGAAACTAAAGAATTAATTGAATTTATCAAAAATGCTTTAAAAATAAAAGACTTTAAAATTAAAGAATTTAGAAATAAAAAATCTTTGTTTATGAATTCACTAGATGATTTTTTAAGAGTTAAAACTTACTTATTAAAAACAAAAATAAACTTCTTTACATTTACACCAAAAGGAATGAAATCCAGAACCTATTTACTAAAAGGTCTTGATGCAAATATAAAAGCTGATGATATTCTGAATGAATTATACCAATTTCAAACTGATGAATTGAAATTTTTGAAAGTAAGAAAAAATTCTATTAAAAATGGTTATAGTCTACCAATATTTGTGGTACAAATTACACCAGAAAGCAATGTGAATCAACAAAAAAATATAAAAGCCCTTCTATATCGTTTGCGTAAAATGGGAGCAGGTAAAACGCCCAGAGATTCCCCAGCGCCGTAACTGCGTAGGATTTTTTGACAGCGCAGCAAACTGCTATCTTCTAAGGAAATGCGTTAAATGCAATAACGATCATGAAAGAGGAGAATGTGTCATAACAAATGTACCAGAAATCGAAAAAGAGAAGTTGTACTGCGTTCTTTGCAACAAATTTGGTCATCCAGCCTCATACAAAGGCTGCGAAAGATATAATCAACTTCAACAGAAACTTAGAGCTAAGAAGAAAATACTATTAGAAAATAAAAATGATAATTTGAATTCATTTTATAAACCAGAAACTAGCTTCGCTAATGTATTAAAAGGAAATAATAATGTAAATGTTAATAATAACAACGATACTTTAAATAACTCTTTCATATTAGAACTAAAAAACATGATAATGACTCTAAATAACCAAATAGTCAGCCTACATAAAAAATTAAACGTACAAGCCTCTCGTATAGATGCTATTTTTTCTATGGTACGAGTGTAAAAATGGCAGATATACCCCACAATTCTATATCGAAAAATTTAAAAATTATTCATATTAATATTAATTCTTTAATATTAATAACTAGAAGGTACGACCTTCAACTATTTCTTAATAAACATAATCCTGATATTGTAATGATAAACGAAACAAAACTTAATCCTAAACATAAACTTCAGTTTAATAGTTACACCATGGTTAGAAGAGATAGAAACGGTGCAATACGAGGAGGTGGAACAGCTATATTAATTAGAAATAATTTGAAATATAACATATATTCAAATAATATAATAAATTCCTTTAAATTTTTAGAAACTTGCATACTTCGGATACCAATGGTAACAAATGAAACTTTGTATATTATATCTGCTTACTATCCCTCTGGGAATAACGATTCCAATTTTAAACCAGAAATACATAATCTTTTTAATTCCTTAGACCTACAAAATATGAACAACTTTTACATTTTAGCAGGAGATCTAAATGCAAAACATACAGATTGGGGCAACCCATCTGTTAATTCAAAAGGAACTAAACTTAGAGAATGGTTGATAGATAATGAAATAAATTTTAGATGTAAACTTTATGCCTCTAGCTTACCATCTTATCCTAGAACAGGGTCGTATCTGGACGTTTGTATTGCTGATTGCAAACTTCATATCATTACAGAGAACAACACTCTAAACTGCCTCAAAACCTTAAATTATGATAGTGATCATCAGGCTGTACAAATAGATGCTTATATAAATAGTGAACAACAACTTTTTACTTTCATTAAAGAAACGCAAACTTTTAAATACAACTATAACAAAACAAATTGGAAAAAGTTTAAAAAGAAAATTGTACAAAAACTTGACAGTAATATACAGATACCAAAAAATCGAAATCTGTTAAATTCTGAAATAGATTCACATATTAATGATCTCAATGAAATAATTATAGAAACTTTAGAAAATTTAACACCTAAATACAAAAATCTAGACCCTTTTCATAAAATAAACAGCCCAATTATAAAAAAGCTGTACGCAGAAAAAAGTAAAATACTTACAATAATTAAAAAACACAATAGACTAGAGCATACCTTAACAGAACCCGCACTGAATACACTTAAAGCTAAACTGAAACTAATTAAAAACATTTTAAAGGAAAATATCACAAACGTTTTAAACAAATACGTACAAGAAAAATTAACAAAAATAAACCCGAAAAATTCGAAAAATATGTTTAAAGAAATTAAGAAAACTTTTAAAAAGTTTAGCACTTTAATTCTTCAGAACATTAAAATTCCACAACATTTAGAATATTTACTTAATAATTCGGAAATAGACTCAAGAAATTTAGAAAAAGATAGTTTAAATAATTATATTATACGAGATCAAGACCAAATTTTAGATGCTATTGGATCATTTTTGGAGTCAGTTCATGCTAGCAAACAGATAGATCATACTAATAGTACACAACTTCAAGTTGATGAAGCTTTTAATAAATTCTTGGAAAGAAAAACAAATTTTGAAAATAACCAATCCACTATAATGCATTTTAACGCAGAAAAAATTCCAATAATCTAAATGAAAGACAAGCCGGTGACAATTTCATAACGAGGGAAATATAACCGTTTAAAAGGTAAGTATTAAAAAATATTCCAGAAATAATGATTTTCGAATACTGTAGTCTTTTTAATAACATGATAAATAATTAATATTTCCCCCAAAAATGGAAAAAAGCTAAAGTTGTTCTGTTAGCAAAAAAAAAAAACAAAGATACGAGTAATCCACAAAATCTTCGTGCAATAAGTTTACTTCCAAATATAAGCAAAGTATTTGAAATGTGTATTAACAATAATATAAACAAATTCTGTAATGATACAGGATTGATAAATGAAAAACAGTTTGGATTTAAATACAAGCATTCAACTACAAACGCAATACAATTACTCACTTCCAATATTAATTGGAATTGGAACAGGAAACTATGCACTGGAGCTTGTTTAATAGATATGGAAAAAGCCTTTGACAGCATATGGATACCAGGTTTAATATTCAAACTACTTGAATTTCAGTTTCCAATACATCAAATAACACTCATTTATAATATGATTAGCGAAAAATCCTTTATAGTATTTCACCAGAACTATAAAAGTAATAGGACCTTCAAAATTATTAATGGCCTACAACAAGGTACTGTAAACTCTCCCAATCGATAAAATAAATACAAATTTTCAAGAATCTTTTAACACAGTAGAACAATTTTCAGTTGACTGGAACATGAAAATAAATGCACAAAAATGTGAAACGATTTTATTCAGGCCCTCTGTCGATAAATGTAACAACAATTAAAAAAGAAACTGGAAATATTTTGGAATTAAATCGAATTTAACTAACACCAACATACCCAATAAACAAGTATCAAATACTTAGGCATTCACTTAGACAAATTCTTATACTTCAATGCTCATGTAAACGAAATAACTATGAAAGCACGAAAGGCATTTTTTGTATATAAATCCTTATTTTATTCTAAACATATAAAATTTAAGATAAAAATAATTATGTACCAATCACTTATTAGACTAATCCTCACATATGGATGCCCAATTTGGTTCAATATCTCACCTTCTTCCATGGAAAAAATACGAGTCTTCGAAAGGAAATGTTTAAGGGCTTGTACGTCATTATTTAGATCGTCACACAGTAATTATGTAAAATACGTTTCAAATAAAAAACTATATAATTCATTTAATATAATTAGAATAGATAACTTTATAATTAATCTAATCAGGAATAATATTTTAAAGTGAACATCGTGCATTGAAAATAATCTAGTAATGGCACCGTACTATGCAAATGATATTTATATAATAAATACTTTAGAAAAAGGTTTCGTGGCACCCGAGGCATTTTTATACTTAGATAAGTTAAATATAATTCAGGATGAAAATGGCATTCCTATTTTTTATCATAATTTCAGACGGGCCAATATCAAAGCAATTGATTGTAATTCTCCAAACAATAATATCAGGTATGACACAAGTTTATCTAACAAAGAACTTCACATACTGCAAAGATCAAAAGCCAAAAAATTTTGGTGGCTACACGAATAATTAACTAAAATTTTTCTTGTATTTATGTATACAAATAAAAATACTAATTATTGTAAATCAATACCTATTCTTATATTAAAAATACTAGAGAGCTCGTTTCTGGGACTTTGTATATTTGTATATATAACTTTCTTTATAACTAGTGTTTATTATAGTTTAAGAATTTCAAAATTGTGAATAAATAAACGTACAAAAAAAATCAAAGCTTTTAGAAGGGATTTAATTGAATTATTTTTGTTATAATTGAAAGTTCAACGGTATTCTTTCGACATTTTAATTTAAAATATGATCATTTTAGCTATTATCAGGTGTAGCTATTATAGTAATTACGAGCATCGAAAACTAAACATTTATTGCTTTGAATATGATGAAAATAGTGAGTACGGAGTACAAAAAAGGAAAAGAGAATATGAAACTAGTCCTTTATTCGATCAACCTAAAAATGTTATAAATACCAGAACGATATTAAAGATTATTTACAAACATTATCTATAACCATAGAGTAAGACGTATTACTAAATATGGTGATTAATGAAATATATAATTTCTTTAAAAGATTTACAAATATTACTTCAGATGAACATAAAAATAAACTCAACTCTATTAAATCACATATAGAGTTTGTAAACAATTTAAAAGTATTTAAAACTAAATTTGGAGAACATTATGAGGATTGCGTTTGGTCAGATGAAGATGCTAAATGTGGTCCAGACACTTGTAAACATCCCTAATTATTACAACTATTTTTTTTATTGAATTGAATACATTTTTTTTTTTAAATTGATTAATTTATTGAGCTAATAAGGCCTAAAGTGTCCAGTGTAAATAAAACAACGTTTCTTTACATATTTTCCGACGTTTCGTCTATATTTGTAGACTTTATCAAGGAAGTCGTCTTTTTAATGGTAAAAAACAATACATTAATATAATAAAATACACCAAATTACGATTGAACTTACAATATGAAACTATTTTCCTTCACATTGAAACGGAATTGTACATAAAACAAAAAAACATAAAAACATGAATTTAAATAAATACACAAAACTTAAACTAATATCACAAAAAAGTTTTACTTAATAGCAACTCTGTAACTGGCGCTTATATTGTTTGTGTCTTCTTTAGTGTTCATTGTTATTCCTATGTTTTGTTGTATTCGTAGACTTTCTATTGTGAATCGTTTTTTCTCTATATTTTCTTTATCAAGTATGCGAATCCTGTCAAAATCAGCTGTGTGGCCTGTTGTTATTATGTGTTGTGCTAATGCAGTTGTTTCTTTGTTTTTAATTATGTCCATTTTATGTTCTCCTATTCTTGTTTCAAGTGTTCGTTTAGTTGTTCCTATATAAACCTGTTTACAGCTGTGATCTTCGTTGCCTTTGCATTTTATCTCATAAACAACGTTACTCTGTTGTTGTTTATAAATTGGCGCCTTGATGTTAGAAAAAATTGTATTGAGAGTTGAGTTTGGTTTATAAGCAAAACATATATTTTCTGCTTGTATGGTTGTTCGTAGGCTTTTATTGTCTGTTAAACCTGGAATATATTTAACACTGTAAAATTTTTTGTGTTGATCTAAAGTTGGTTTATTTACTGTAGGTGTTTTGTTTATATATAATTTTCTTTGTTCTTCTTTTATTAACGTGTTCACGATTTTTCTAGGGAAACTATTATCCGTGAGTATTTTAGTTATTATTTGTATATTCTTCCTATGGAATTGTTGATCGCTAATATTTAATATTCTTGAAATGAAATTTTTCGCGGTATTTAAAATTTGGTTTTTGGGTTGCGTAGCATTAAAATTCATTAATCTACCTGATGATGTTTCTTTAGAGTACCAGTCAAAGATAATTTTGTTGTTAAACCTCTGTAGTTTAGAGTCTAAATAAGCGAGCGTTTTATCGGTTTCAATTTCAATTGTAAATTGGATTTTTGGGTGTTGTTTATTAAAAATGTTTAGGATCTCGTCTTTGTCGTCTATATTGATGATTGCCAAAATATCGTCTACATACTTTACTATGTATTTAAAATGTATGCTGTTGCGTTTTAATTCTGCGATCGCGTCGTCTAGTAGGGAATCAAGGACTATGTCCGCAATAGTGGGGGAGAGTGGGTTACCCATTGGCATACCAAATATTTGATTAAAAATTGTTTTGTCGTAGATAAAATAATTGTTGTCTGTTAGACAAAATTGTAGTATTTTTAAGAACTTCGCGCTCAGAATTTTTGTAAAATTCCGTATGATGTTCCATTTTCCCATTATGTTCCTAATTGCAGTGTGAACATTTTTGTTATCAGCAATATTTTAAATTGAACGTTTTAATAAATCCCACCGCTAATTCTTATAACTATTTCTTATCGTTAATTATTAATTTATCAAATGGACTACATCAGTGAAGGCCGTGCCAAGCACACTGGTGCTCGGCTTCTTATATGTATACAGCCGAACGAAAACAAAAATACTCACCAAAGAGTAAAAGTAAACATCAATTTCATTCAGTCTTATGAAAGCTTTTGAACAAAGCAGGTCTATGTCACATTGCCTTTTGAAATTCATATATGTGACGTGCAAAATAGAAAGGGACCTAAGGGTAAAAACCGGTTTTGTTCAGGAGAGCCATTTTAAAGATTTAAATACGTGTATCTTTGGTGTACCATCACTGAGCGTGTTGGTATTGGTCTCATTTGAAAGCGACATATCTCACGACGTCAGGAACGTGTTGGCCAACCTTGAAAACGCGCGTAGGTCGTCCCTACCTCTTGTTTTGTGTAGTTGGTTTTTACTGTTTTCTACCTAGCGCGCTGTTTCCATGAGTTTGATATCAATTTTGCTCGCGTTTTTTCGAATCCAGGTTTATTTTCTGAAATTATTAATTGTGAATTATAATAAATACTCATTTATAATTCTTTTAAATCGTGAATATCACTCTGTTAGTACGAAAGTTTTTCACATAACCTTATTATGTCATTCGCAAAAATAATTTAAAACTAATAACATTCTTACTGACTGTTTTAGGATGAAATGGTGGACGAATTCGAAGAAGTAGATTTACTTAATCGCTTCCCAGATGACGAGGATGATGACGATCACTTCTCAGAATTATCGGATAGTGACTCTGAAGATGATACCCATAATATGTACCTTGATAAATCTGATCTTGATTTACACGAAGAAAAGGTAGTTGCTCAAATGTATGATTCAAAAATACCTCCGTGTTGTTCAAATCAATGCAATGAAGTGATCCCGAAGAAGATGGCTGTGGATTTTCGTACGTCTTTCATGAATTTAGATAAGGAATCCCAAGATTTAATTATTCTCGCACAACTGGCAGCTCACCGTGACGATGCAATGCTCAGGTCAAAAGTTGGTGATCGATTGCGAGATATGAAGAAACGGTACAATCAGATATATTATTTTCGAAGTTTGCCGATATGCCGTGATATGTACTTCTTCCTGTATACAATGGGAATTAAACGCTACAGAAATCTTATCGAATATTACGACAAAAATGGTGTTTATCCACGCGAACATGGCATGACGAATAAAATTAATCTGTACGATTAACTACTTTGAAAAAAAAAAAGAAATTGTTGCATTAATCTGCCGTTTTGCTGAAGCTGTTGCTATCACTTTACCTGGACGTCAACCAAATCATCGTGATTATCGTTTATTGAAACTTCCAACTACTGAAAGTAAGACTTCTGTTTACACTAGATACACCAACAGCGTCGAACCGCACTTTCCAACCAAACGCTGTGGAAGAAATATTGTCCCTACATCGTCACTATGGAGCCGGCATACGATTTGTGCAAATTGTGTCGAAATCTTGCAAAAGATGCTGTTAATACAGTAAACGTTACTGAAGTTGAAATAGAAGCAGCATTGAAGGTGTATTCTGATCATTTGCAATCTGCCAGCACTCAGCGAGAGTACTATAACGACTTGAGAACATTAGTCAAGCCTGATCCAAATACCATGTATCCAGGTATTCCAGAGGAGGATATCTATGGATTATACTCAAAATGTTAGCTTTCCGTCGGGTCCACAGAAAATAGGAACTGCATACTTTAAATCAGGTCGCAAAACAGCAACTTTCGGAATTACAAACGAACGTCAAAATGTTCAACACATCTTCTGTATTGACGAAAGCGATTCCATTGGAAAAGGTCCGAATTCAGTAATATCAATGCTTGATTACTACCTACGAGAAGTGCATTCAACTAAAAAATTAGTGATATTCGCTTATAACTGTGTTTCACAAAATAAAAACAATCCGATGATACGATATTTGCAACACCTTGTCGATACTTCCAGATGTGAGTCAGTTGAACCGGACATACAAGTTTTCACCTGATCGTTTATTCGGAGTTTTCAAATCAAAATATGCCCAAACTAATGTCGACTGCTTCATGGATGTAGTTGATTGTGTTAGAAAATCATCTCGTAATGGATTTAATGTTCCTGTACCTACTCGACTTCCACACTCAAGTGAGCCTGTTGTTGAGTGGAGAAAATGGGACACATACTTCTCCACTAAATATAAAACTTTAATTGGAATATCGAAGTATTATCACTTTGTATTTATTGCTCAGTCACCAGTGCAATGTTTGCGAATTCAGCCAGCATAAATGAAAACATACATCTGAGTAACAATACCAGTTTCGATGACAAACCAATTATAATTCCGTCACCAGGGTTATCGATGAAGCGTCAATGGTGCTTGTAGAAAGAGATCCGGGGTTTATGTTTTGACGATTCAAAACAAGATTCGGTTGCTCCTCTTCCTTTGGTCTCTGGAAATGGAAACGAAGAGGAAGATTGGGTGGAAGTGGACAATCCTCAACAAGTGGAGGCAGCAGACGTTAAGAAGAAATCGAAAAAAATAAAGGACCGGTACCGTCAAGTTCAAAGGAACCAATTTGCAAGAACCGATTAAAATGATTTTTCTATTTTTTAAATTGTTCATAAGGAAAAAAATAAATAAATATATGAAAATAAATAAATTTTACCGTTAGGTCCCTTTCTATTTGCGCTTAGAATCGTCGACTTCACTTTAATAAAACGTGCATATCTCTGGGAGGGAACACTTTTGGGGCATGGGATTGGTCTCATTCGATGCTCAGATGTTGTCCACATAAAAAAAAAGTGAAATTTGATTTTTTTTTACCCTTAGGTCCCTTTCTCTATGCGCTGTCACATATATATTTTTTTAATAGGTACACAGAGAATATTTGTTTAAAAGAAACCAAAAATGTTGAGAAAATTTCGAAGACTTGATAAACTATAAATTAAACATTTTCTATAAATAACATACGTCACCTCCATTTGACAACATTATAGCTGTCTTTTATGCATTTTTTTTTTAATTTTAAAAAATATCCAGTTACTGGTAATTTTTTTAGTTTTTGGTAACATATCACTTAATAACCTTTGAAATTTCTTATCTTTTTAAGTTTTGCTATTTTGTGTTTTTTTTTTTTTTTTTTTGTTTTTTAAAGAAAGGAATTACTTATTATTACTTATTTGATTTCATAAACTTCAAACTTATGGATAAAAGAGATTAAATGTTCTTCACATTTTGTTTTACATTTTCAGAATGTAAGATTTAAAATTTTAAAACAACAAAATATGTTTAAAATTATACCATATTCTTCGTGAACTCAACTATTTGCCCTTTTATGCATTCATATAAACATTCATACAAAATCTACACAAACCCATTTAATATCGGCGTTGTGTTACGTCCATGGATTTCGATCAGTGTAGTACAACTAACACATGCTTATAAACACTATTACTAACTCAATTCTCTCGATGGCCACCACTGGACTACATACATATGATTGGCTGTGCTTAACAAATGACTATACTAACACATGCTCATGTAAACTATTTTATGATCGTTATCAGCTAACACAAAAACTTTTCAATCTATAAATACGAATTCTTACTATACAATAAACTCTCCCTGATACATTCACCTACAAGAAATAATATATTAAAATTAGAAAAATGCATGAAATCTTTATTTTAATCGATAGTACGGTCCATATAATTTAATGTTTGAAGATTATTTCATGCAAATGTTGACCGTGACTGCGCCTCAAATGCTCCATCCGCTTAGTCCAATTTTGGCATACTCTTTCCAACATTTCGGCCGGTATCTCACGAATAAATGCTTCAATGTTTTGTTCCAATGCATCATTGGATTGTCTGTATAGACATGAGCTTTAACATAGCCCCACAAAAAATTGTCTAAAGGCGTTAAATCGCACGATCTAGGCGGCCCATTGACCGGTCCCGAACGTGAAATAAAATGTTCACCGAACTCGCCTCTCAATAAGTCAATTGTTGCGCGTGCTGTGTGGCATGTGGCACCGTCTTGTTGAATCCACATGTCATGCAAGGCTTCACACCTAAATCCTTCCGCAAAATTTTCCAAGTTGTTGAGTAACAGAGGCCCAATTGCTGCGAACGGCGACGAATCGATAATTGATGGTCATCATTAACACTGGCCGATACAGCTGCGATATTTTCTTCAGTTCGCACTCTACGTAAGCGTTTTGGTGGTTTAATGTCCAACAATGTAAATTTGGTGCGAAATTTAGTCACAATAGCCCGAATAGCCGCTTCAGTGGGTCGATTAAACTGACCATAAAATGGAAGAAGCGCGCGATGAACTTTCTTAACAGAGCACGCATTTTGATAATAAAATTCAATAACTTGCAAGCGTTGCTCGTTTGTAAGACGATTCATGGTTAAATTATAGACCAAACTGAAGATGTTTGACAATGAAACAAAACACGAAACGTGCGTCAGCTGTTTAAACCAGTGTTGCCAAAAAGATAATAGCTAAAAAATCACCCTTTATATATACTGCAACGTAGAACAAATCTTGTAATCATATTTAAGAAAGTATAATTATAATTAATATTAATTCTATTTATAAGTTAATTTAAATTAAAAATAAGAAATTAATCAATAAAAATTTATATTTTAAATTAAAAAAGAACAAAACTAAATCTCTTTATTTATTTACATGGTCTCGCATATTTTGTACCCTCTAATCTCACCTCCCGATCCCCGATCTCACACTCCGATCATCAGTATCTATCCACCGACTACAAGCCTACACAAATTTTCACTCACCGTTCGTAAACACAAGTAATCACTCATTTACAGCTCTGACACACACACACATCTTACCAATTATGTACTTCTTACCAGAGTTGATCTTTCTGATCTTCTCATCAGTTATGTACTTCTTATCAGTGTTGATCTTCTTATCAATTATTTTCTTCTCATCAGTGTTGACCTTGAAGGTGCCGACCTTCTTATCAGTGTTGACCTTGATGACGTCATAGCTGATAAGAAAAAGTGGTCTGTGCCGACCTTCTTATCAGTGTTGACCTTGATGACGTCATAGCTGATAAGAAAATGTGGGCGGTGCCGACCATCATAACAGTGTTGAACTTGATGACGTCGTAGCTGATAAGAAAAAGTGGAAGGTGCCGTCCTTATCAGTGCTGACCTTGATGACGTCATAGATGATAAGAAAAGTGGGCGGTGTCACGCCCTATGGCACCAAATTTGGACTGAAGCAGTATATCCAGAAATCGCATATCCATACTACTATACAGCACTTGTAAGACCAATTTTGGAATATGCATCAATAATATTGGATGTGCAGAGAAAGTTTTTGCTATTCTGTCTACGAGGTTTAGGTTGGAGTTATGGTGACTTACCATCATATACTAATAGACTAAAGCTTATCATACTTCCAACTCTTGAGAGAAGGAGGACCATGTTGGATGTCACCTTTGTTTTCAACCTAGCGAATGGTGACGTTGACTCGGAGTCTCTTTTATCAAATTTAAATTTCAACATACCTTGTAGATTCACAAGACATTTCAATCCGCTTCATTTGGAGTATTTTAGGACTAATTATGCTAATTCTTATCCTTTCAGCAGAATTTGCCTTGATTATAATGTGTTACACAATTTTAATTGTAATGTATTGAAAGTAAAGCGCGATATAATTGAATACCTCAATTAACTATTTTTGGTTTTTTTTTTTTTGTTCTTTATGTTTTTAAGCTCGTCTATTCCTAATATAGCTGATGTTCTACCACACAATCTACTTGCCTGCTCTTGGAATCCGCCAGGGATCCGACCATGGTGTGTACGCGGTCCCCACGTTAAGGGGGCGTGTCCCTAGGTCGGGTGGGGTGAGTAAATGTGAGGCGCGGTTTGTTAAAAAAACATTTAAATGAAAAATCATGTTATTGGGCATGAAAAGTGCATGAAAAGGTATCTAGTTTGCTAAAAACAATGTTGCCATCTCTAAAAAAAGCGTTACCACCCAAAAAACCTAGATAGATCATACAAAATATATACTGCAAGTTAGTATTGGATTTGTGAGTCTGCTAAAAGTCTAAAATATATATCAACCTTTAAACGAAAAAATATGTTATTGTGCATGAAAGGTGAATGAAAAGGTATGTGAGTTTGCTAACAAAAAAAAAACGACTGGAGTGAAGTCTGCGCCACCACAAGCGGTGACAAATGGAAGCTCATCGTGCAACGATATAGAGACAGAAACTGATCCAGAACCGGCATAAACATACTAGTAAGATAGTTTTGGTGAACAAATTTCTGAAGCTATTTCCTGTATGGTATATTGTGAATTTGATAGTATGCTTGAAATTGACAAATACCGTGAAATTATTCAATCACTATGAATTCAGTTGAAATTAACAGTACTCGTACAATTAAAAATCATTTTAAAGGTGTCTTTGCTTCTGACCAACTACCGAAGAACACCGATCCATCATATATATGCTATATACCCCTATAAACGAGTTGATATGAAAACATTTACCATTCATCCAGGCAATCATTCATTAATGCTTGATAATGTAATTCTTGGACAATTACCTATTTATTTAATTTTTGGTATGGATCTAATAAAGCATATACTGGAGATCGAAAGGCAACTCCGTTTAATTTTCAACACTTTAATTTGTTAACGGAGTACAATTTCCTGCCCAACCAATCGAATTTAGCTATAACAATGATGGTGTAATAAGCACACGTGGTTATCAAACGCTATTTAAAGGAACTGGAATACATCATTTTCTTTTTGATAACGGATACTTTATACTTGCTTTTGATTTAACTCCAGATCACAGTAATAATTCTCATTGTGGAAATTTAATAAATCAAGGTTCTATTCGTATTGAAGGTCTTTTTGGTGCAACAATTTCTGAAGCTATTTCCTGTTAAGTGTATTGTGAATTTGATTATTCAATCACTATTAATTCAGTTAAAATCAATCATTATATGAAATCGAACAGTACAACTAAAACCATTTTAAAGGTGTCTTTGCTTCTGATCAACTACCAAAGAAAGCTGTTGTAAAACCGTCATTCAGTATAGCAAACACCGATCCATCATATATACCAGGACAGCATTGGGTTGCGTTTTATTTCCCAAAGAATAAACCTGGTAAATTCTATCATTTTTTAAAATTTTTAAATTTTTTATTTATTCAAACTTATTTCTAAATGATGAATTCATAATAAGTATTTTTATAAATATTTTATGTAAATAAAATAACAATAAAACATAAAATTATTCATCAGTTGTTTTTACATATCATTTCGATTATATATATGCTATGTATCAAGGTAGCAAAACACACGCCTTGAGTTCAAGTTTACGACTAAATTTTATTATACATAAAACGTTCTTATGACTATGTATTATACAGAGTTGTACAGTATGGTACGTATAAAAGGTAAGGTACATATGGTAAGTATTGTAAGTATGATAGGTTTAAGATCAATATGTAACACGCTCCTCCTTAAGTTTAATTATTATCAGATTCTATCTATAAATAATTCAATTCATATTTAATTCACATTTAATTCATTGGTTTTGTTTTTCTTAACTGTTTCAAGTATGAATTTTAAATTTTATTTATAAATCATTCAATTTCATTTTTCTTGATAAACTTAGATATATCAAAAATAATTAAAATATAAATATCTTCTCATATCATTGGTTTTTGTTTTCAGTTCTATTTTTACGACGTCTTAATGTTCTTGAACTAACAATATGCTCAGATACCTTATTACTTATCTCTACCCTTACTCCATTATTTCAGCTTCAACTGGTGAAGATTCAACCGTTTCAGAGGCATTTTGAATATTGGAATATTGAGTGCCATCATTTGGATTACCATAAGCGTTCGCTTCATCATTACATATACATATCTTTATCGATTGTTCCTGGCTTTATTTGATCAACATGTCTTTTAATCAAACGATTATTGTGCGAAATGATGCAATGATAAGATAATGGACCTAATTGCTTTTGTACTTAAGCAGGTGACCAGCTAGGTTTGTTTGGATTTCTATAATTACGGATGAATACTTCTTGTCCGACTTTAAATTCAATTGATCGCTTACCCTTATGGTTTCTGATACTTTTCTCTTGACTTTTTAATATTTCATCTCTAACCATTGGAGGTCTGATCATATCAAATCTTGTCCTGACTTCTCTTCCTATAGTTTTGCAGGGGTTTCATGGGTAGAACAATGTTTCGTGGTTCTATAATCCATGAGAAATCTATTTAATAGGATATCAACATTTGATCCATTTGAACTATGTAAAGCTGCATAAAGAGATTTTTTTTAAATTTTCACAAAATTTTCTATATGTCCATTTGTTGATGGATGTCCAGGTGTCGTAGTAATATGTCTAATACGATTTTCATTTGTGAATGTTTTAAATTCGTCAGAGACGAATTGCCTGCCATTGTCGCTGACAATAATATTTACTATGCCGAAACGACAAAATATTTCCCTAAGCTTTGATATGACGAAATTGGATGTTGTATCTTTGGTTTTAAATGCTTCCACCCATTTTGAATACGAATCTATCAAAACAAATACAAAAAATCTATTTATTGGACCCGCAAAGTCTATATGAATTCTTTGCCATATGGTGCTAGGTGGTGTCCATGGTATTAGAATGCTTTTTTCGGGACTTGGCAAGATTTCGTGACAAGGAATACACTTTTTTATAAGATTTTCTATTTCTGTGTCCATTTTTGGCCACCATACGTAAGACCTAGCCATTGCCTTCGTCTTGACTACTCCTAAATGACTTTCGTGTAGTTGTTGCAGTATTTTTTTTCTTAATTTTGTAGATATACCAACTCGATAACCCCACAAAATGCATCCATGATCTACAGTTAACTCGAGTGCTTTATTTTTGAATGCTAAAAATGTATCTCCTTTCAACTCTCCTATTGTTCTCTTTGATACAGCTTCAGAAACTTTTGATAAAGTAGGGTCACGTCTGGTTTCGCGCTCTATATCTTTAAAATCTAGACTTAGGCTATTTTCATTTTGAATGAAATTTACAAATGATTTTCCTTCCTCATAATCTTTTGTATCCTTATGAGGCATGCGGGACAGATTGTCAGCATCATTTAAGCTTCCTTTAACGTACTCAATTTGGTAATTGAATCCAGATAAAAGAAAAGCCCGCCTTTGTATTCTAGCTGCTGCCATTAGTGGTAACCCTTTGTTTGAACCAAAAATTGTAACTAGAGGTTTGTGGTCAGTCTTCAAAATAAACTCATTTCCTAAAAGATATTGTTTCAATTTCGAAACTAAAAATATGATAGCTAATGCTTCTTTTTCTAGGGGTGCTATAATTTTTTTCCGCTTTACTTAACGATCTAGACACGAATGCAATAGGCTTGACTTCTTTATCAGTAATTCGATGTGAAAGGACTCCGGCAATTGCATTGTTAGAAGCATCCGTGGTTAGTATCATCGGCAACTTCGGATTAAAATGAACAATTACTTTATCTGATACTATCTCTCTCTTAATCTGTTCATATGCTTTTTGACATTTATCTGACCATTTAAATTCTGTATTTTTTTTAAGTAAATTGTATAGAGGAGTCATTTTATCAGAAAATTTTTCGATAAATATCGAATAGTAATTTACCATTCCTAAAAATGCTCCCAATTCCGAAATATCTCTTGGAATTGGTGCGTTCAATATAGGTGCTATTCTTTCGTGATTTTTGCTTAAGCCATTCTTATCAATAATAAATCCTAAATAGGAAATTTTGGGTTGAAAGAAAATGCATTTAGATGGATTTACTTTTAAACCGGCAGTTTTGAGCTTGTGTAAAACAAGTTTAAGATTCCTTATGTGTTCAGAAATATCGCTTCCTGATACAGTGATGTCGTCTTAATATACGACCGTATATGGAATATCGCGTAACAATGTTTCCATTGTCTTCTGAAATATGGCTGCCGCTGGCTTAACACCAAAAGGTAATCTCTTCACCTTTAGCGTACCAATGTGCGTTGACCATGTACAAAGTAGTTGTGACTGGTCGTCTAATATCAACTGATTATACGCTTTCGAGAGATCTAGTTTCGTGAATAACTCACCACCTTGAAGAGATGCAAAAATTTCATCTATTAGGGGTAATGGGTATTTATAATCGCAAAGAAATTTATTGATGGTGACTTTATAGTCGCCACATATTCTTCAATCTCCGTTTGGTTTCAATACTGGTGTTAATTCCTTATGATTCGTTTAAGACAACGAATCTTCAATGGAATTAAATGAATGTTTGGGTTTTGTTCAGCAACAATATTTTCCCACCGTTTGGTCAGCAAATAATTCATACGTCAACACAATTAAACACGAGCAAAAATATTTATACTAAATATTTTTGATTGTGTTCAATGCGATTGTTTTCTCACCGTTTGGTCAAGCAATGCGTGAGAACTCATACGCCAGCATAATTGATATTTATACTAAATATTTTACTGCACGTGCGATTCAAATTGCCAGCCAGACAGTATGAAATTCTTTGCTTGCATTGGCTAGCGGAATATATGCATTGACTGGCTATGGGAAAATATTTTGTTGCTGCATAAACAATTTTCGGTTTTAGTTTTAATTTTTATTTTTTGTTGTTTCTTTTTGTTTTTTTGCAATTTTAATTTTAATTGTTTTCCCTTTTGTTCATGTATTTTTAATTCATATATATAGAGCGTGAAAAATAATAAAAATTGTCATTTTACTGATATCTATAATTGAATGCGTTAATAATATTTATTCTCTTGGTGTACCACCCTGACAAAAAATACTCTTATCGAAATACTTATCCTTGTGCAACACTTGGAAAAGTAAAAACACAATTTCACTATCTTGGTGTACCACCAAGATAAATAATATTTTTTAACTTGAGTGAGGCAAACGAGCCTACACTCTAACATTTGGCGACCGTGACAGGACTTGCAATTTAGCATAGTCCACCAGCGTTCAATTACCAGCTACCAGCGCCCAGCCGTAATCCCCCAGCCGCAATCACCAAGCTTTGAACCGATAGCTACCAGCTCAAGGCCACAATCACCAATCTTTCAAACGAAAGCTACCGGCGACCACCACAAACATTATGGAAAACGCAACCCAGCTCCTCCGTCAGCTGAAGGAAATTGGCGATAATATTGCCAGTATCATACGAAATTTTACAAAGAACTCCATTAGCCGCAAAACCCCAACCTACTACCAGGAACGACTGACCAGGCTCAAGGCAGCGTGGGCAGAGTTTGATGAGGCCGACAACAAGTTACGGAGTTTAAAGGATGTAGATACGTCCGATGAATATTTCGCCTCCAACTACTATGATAAAATTCAGACCATGTCATCAAAATACATAACTCTCATGGAACGTGAGCTTGACAAGCAAGGCCAAGGATCAGACATCCAGCATCTATCAAAACCCACAACCATGAAAAGAGATCCACCACAAGCTGGCGCAGCTGGTGGTCACAATGGACTCATCAGCCGGGCTATTGGAAAAATGGCAGCTTTAACTCGACAGTTAGAAGGTCTGCAACTGGAAGCTGAACAAGAAAAATCTTATTATGAGATTAAGAAGGCAGCAATTATCCAGCTATGGCAGCAATTAGAACAACTTAATGACGAAATACTGGACAAATACCCTGATACCCTCGAGAAGAAGGCCCAGTCAGCAATCATCGAGCTAACAAGTGCTAATAGACACCCCCATTCCTCAACTCCGTAAACTATAGTGAGACAAACTTCATTACCACTGCCTACTATCGCTATTCCCAAATTTGATGGCGAGTATATGAAATGGTCTTCTTTTTCTGACCTATTTATCAGAATCGTTCATGAGCAACAGATGTCCGATGCTCACAAGATGTGGTATTTAAAGACCAACATCATTGGCGAAGCAGCAAATCTCATTAACCATCTCACTCTCACCGAAGAAAATTACCAAGCGGCATGGCAATTGCTGCAAGATCGCTACAATAATAAAAGAGTTATGGTGACGACGGCAATTCAAAGACTGCTCGATCAGCCTTCTGGCGCTTGCACCTTAAATGCCATCAAGCGATTGCACGATACAACAAGGGAGTGCTTGGCAGCTCTCTCCAACATGGGTCTCCAGACTACGTCATGGGATCCACTTCTAATACACATCTTAACTAAAAAGGTCGACAAAACAGTTCATACACAATATGAACAATCAATCCCAAATCCAAAGGAGTTTAAAACAATCAGCCATTTCCTAACATTCCTCGAGAACTACTTCCACACTCTTGAAGCAATGGGATATAAAGAGAGAACTTCGTTCATCAATACCAAAACTTGTTCACTTACAGCTCAAACTCATCAGAATATTCGTCAATGCATCAGCTGCAGAACAGAATTTCACCCACTATATCGCTGCAAGGAGTTTATATCACTTAACCCAAGACACCGACTTAACATTGCTCAAAGGCAAAGGTTATGTGTAAATTGCTTCAACAGCAAACATTCTACCAAACAATGTACAACTTTAAGCCGCTGTCAAAACTGCAGGAAAAAGCACCACACGCTGGTTCATTTGGAACAAACCCCCCCAAAAATGCCACTACATCCACAGAACAAGGAAAATCTTCTAATAAATCAACTAATTCAACCAAAGTAGAACGCCAACCTTCAACATGGCCTAAAAATCAGTCCAAAGAACCAGCGACCTCTCTTGTTACCACACCAGCAGTTGAAGTCAGGAGCACAGCATTAAGTTCTGCAAGCCAAAAGCCCTATGTTTTACTCGGAACAGCCTTAGTAAAGGTGAAGCCAAATGGGTTGGAAACCGAATGCAAGGCTATTCTTGACTCCGGATCGCAAGTCAACCTAATTACAGAAAGATTAGAGTCCCGGCTCGGACTCTAAGCAAAGAGTTCATCTATCTCAATCAATGGAATTGGAAAAAACCAGACCAAAGTACAACATCGAGTCAACATTACTCTTCAATCCCGACTCAACAACTTTTCAGCACGTCTAGAGGCATTTGTGTTGCCACAAATAATTTCGCCTCAACCTGCTCAGCTTATTCACATTGATAAGTGGTCTATTCCAAACAATATATCATTGGCAGACCCAACGTTCAACCGTCCAGATAAGGTGGACATTCTGTTGGGGGCCGAATATTACCACCAACTACTAGCAATTGGACAAATTAAACTTGCTAGCGACCTTCCAGTATTGCAAAATACGACCTTCGGCAGGATAGTATCAGGAAAGGTATCTGGTCAACATCTATCAGCAGCAATATGCGGGGCTCTGACTGAAGAAGATAGAATGAATATGGCAATTGAGCGGTTTTGGAAACTTGAGGAGATCGAAGGCCCACAACCAAAATTGTCACCCGAAGATGCACAATGTGAAGCCTACTTTAATCAGCACTCCACACGCGACAAAGATGGAAGGTTCGTAGTACGATTTCCATTTTGCATGGAGAAATCTGCTTTAGGAGACTCACATAGCATCGCCTTCAATCGATTTCTTTCATTAGAACGTCGCTTATCAAAAGACGCTTCCTTAAAGGAACAATACACCCAATTTATGGACGATTATGAAACATTAGGGCACATGACGAAAATCAACATAGACGAAGTGAAAGGGTCTAAATACTTTATACCTCACCATTGCGTGCTTCGACCCGAAAGCAGCACCACCAAACTTAGAGTCGTATTTGATGCCTCCTCGAAAACATCATCAGAAAAGTCATTGAACGATATTTTGCACATCGGACCACCACTACAGAATGAACTGTTTACTACTTTGCTGCGATTTCGGCTTCTGCGTTTCGTGTTTACTACTGATATAGAAAAAATGTTCCGCCAAATAGCTTTTCATCCAAAGGATAGGCAACGCCAGATAATCCTGTGGCGTAAAAATATCGCTGAACCTATCAGCTACTTCACATTAAACACCGTCACATGGAACCAGACCAGCGCCATATCTAGCAATCAGATGTTTGAAGGAAATAAGTCAGAACAACAAGATGAATTATCCCTTAGCAGCCAGTTTTTTGGAGAACAATTTTTATGTTGATGACGGGTTAGGTGGAGCCGACAGCTTAAATACAGCTCTGGAAACCTAACGCCAACTGCAAGAAGTCATGGCACAGCATGGATTTAATTTACGAAAGTGGTGTGCCAATCATGCTCAATTGCTTCGTAATATCCCAGAATGTGATCAAGAAGTCAGCCTCGATTTCTCCACAGAAGAAACTGATTACACAAAAACACTAGGACTAGCCTGGTTACCCAAATGTGACCAACTCCAGATCAAGGTCAACAGACAACCAATCAAAGCTGTAACCAAAAGAACGGTTACTTCAGATTTGGCACGCATTTTCGACCCGCTTGGTCTTTTGTCCCCTGTGGTAGTCAGGGCAAAAATGTCTGTCCAGGAGTTGCGGACTTTGAATCTTTCCTGGGATGAAGCGGTGCCTTCAGAATTTGATTCTCGGTGGCGAAACTTTCGAAATAATCTCAATGACCTCAAAAACTTTCAAGTTCATCGACATATCTACAAAGGCCAGATTTCCAGCAAAACCCAACTGCATGTCTTTACTGATGCTTCAGAAAAGGCATATGGGGCGGCAATATATATCAGAACACTTCTACCCAATAACACAATAATTGTATACTTGCTATGTGCAAAATCTCGCGTAGCTCCTCTTAAGCAGCAAACGCTTCCAAGACTGGAATTATGTGCTGCACTGTTAGGAGCTAACTTGGCTGTAAAAGTTAAACACGACTTGGGAATGACTACAATACCAACATTCTACTGGACTGATTCAACCATAGTGTTAACATGGATAAACTCGAGGTCGTCCTCCTTTCATACTTTCGTCGCAAATCGAATAGCTTCAATCCAAGAAAGTACGAAACCTGAGCAATGGCGACTTGTAAGTTCCAAGGACAATCCAGCACACATCGTATCCAGAGGATTGGACCCACAACAGTTAAAGCATACACCGCACTGGGTGTACGGTCCATTCTTCCTTCATGGCAACGAAAAACATTGGCCTTCAACGATTTGTCTCAGTCCTGACTCAACAATCATAGAAAAGAAACATAATTTACTGGTATCGGTCAGAAGTGAAAATCTATTCAACAATATAAATCACCGAAACTCATTGAAAACGCTTCAACGAATTGTTGGATATATTCTAAGATTTATTAAAAACGCCAAAACTAACAAGGAAGAGCGACAAAACCGACCTACTCTTACCCCTTTTGAGCTTCATGATGCTCTTGTCATAATTGTTCGAACTACACAGCTGTCGAATTTCAAGGAAGACATCCAACAATTGCAAAAGGAAAGGGAACTTAAGGGATCGAGCCAGATAAAAGGTCTAACACCATTCTTAGATGAAAATAACATTCTAAGAGTCGGAGGTAGATTAGAAGAATCGGCATTGAGCCTTGACGCAAAACATCCCATGCCTTTGCCATTTAACGACACGATAAGTAGATTAATTTTCGAGGCAGTCCATAAGGAAAATACACATTGCGGTCCTGGCGCACTTCTTGCAAACGTAAGGCAACGATTCTGGCCAATCAAAGGCAAACACATGGCAAGAGAAACTGTCCATAAATGTATACAGTGCTCAAGATCAAAACCAAACCTTTTGCAGCAGATTATGGGAAATTTGCCTGAAATGAGAGTGACTCCCGCAAGGCCTATGGGTGCACTTCAAGACTAGGGGAAAACGACCTCAAGTTTAATCAGTCCAGTAGAATGTTGGTATTGTAGTCATTCCCAAGTCGTGTTTAACTTTTACAGCCAAGTTAGCTCCTAACAGTGCAGCACATAATTCCAGTCTTGGAAGCGTTTGCTGCTTAAGAGGAGCTACGCGAGATTTTGCACATAGCAAGTATACAATTATTGTGTTATTGGGTAGAAGTGTTCTGATATATACTGCCGCCCCATATGCCTTTTCTGAAGCATCAGTAAAGACATGCAGTTGGGTTTTGCTGGAAATCTGGCCTTTGTAGATATGTCGATGAACTTGAAAGTTTTTGAGGTCATTGAGATTATTTCGAAAGTTTCGCCACCGAGAATCAAATTCTGGAGGCACCGCTTCATCCCAGGAAAGATTCAAAGTCCACAACTCTTGGACAAACATTTTTGCCCTGACTACCACAGGGGACAAAAGACCAAGCGGGTCGAAAATGCGTGCCAAATCTGAAGTAACCGTTCTTTTGGTTACAGCCTTGATTGGTTGTATGTTGACCTTGATCTGGAGTTGGTCACATTTGGGTAACCAGGCTAGTCCTAGTGTTTTTGTGTAATCAGTTTCTTCTGTGGAGAAGTCGAGGCTGACTTCTTGATCACATTCTGGGATATTACGAAGCAATTGAGCATGATTGGCGCATCACTTTCGTAAATTAAATCCATGCTGCGCCATGACTTCTTGCAGTTGGCGTTGGGTTTCCAGAGCTGTATTTAAGCTGTCGGCTCCACCTAACCCGTCATCAACATAAAAATTGTTCTCCAAAAAACTGGCTGCTAAGGGATAATTCATCTTGTTGTTCTGACTTATTTCCTTCAAACATCTGATTGCTAGATATGGCGCTGGTCTGGTTCCATATGTGACGGTGTTTAATGTGAAGTAGCTGATAGGTTCAGCGATATTTTTACGCCACAGGATTATCTGGTGCTGCCTATCCTTTGGATGAATAGCTATTTGGCGGAACATTTTTTCTATATCAGTAGTAAACACGAAACGCGGAAGCCGAAATCGCAGCAAAGTAGTAAACAGTTCATTCCGTAGTGGTGGTCCGATGTGCAAAATATCGTTCAATGACTTTCCTGATGATGTTTTCGAGGAGGCATCAAATACGACTCTAAGTCTGGTGGTGCTGCTTTCGGGTCGAAGCACGCAATGGTGAGGTGTAAAGTATTTAGACCCTTTCACTTCGTCTATGTTGATTTTCGTCATGTGCCCTAATGTTTCATAATCGTCCATAAATTGGGTGTACTGTTCCTTTAAGGAAGCGTCTTTTGATAAGCGACGTTCTAATGAAAGAAATCGATTAAAGGCGATGCTATGTGAGTCTCCTAAAGCAGATTTCTCCATGCAAAAGGAAAATACACATTGCGGTCCTGGCGCACTTCTTGCAAAAGTAAGGCAACGATTCTGGCCAATCACAGGCAAACACATGGCAAGAGAAACTGTCCATAAATGTATACAGTGCTCAAGATCAAAACCAAAGCTTTTGCAGCAGATTATGGGAAATTTGCCTGAAATGAGAGTGACTCCCGCAAGGCCTTTTATCAACGCAGGAGTTGACTATTGCGGCCCAATATGGGTGCACTTCAAGACTAGGGGAAAACGACCTCAAAAGGCGTATATTGCCGTTTTCTGCTGCTTCTCCACCAAAGCCGTTCATCTAGAACTGGTCACCGACCTCACAACTGATGCTTTCATTGGTGCACTAAAAAGATTTATAAGTCGCAGAGGTCACTGTCAGAATCTTAATTCTGACAACGCTACAAACTTCGTGGGAGCGCGAAATCAATTGAAAGAATTGGCGTCCGCATTATTTGCTACAACCGCTCAGGAATCCATACAGCGAGAATGTGCACACTTTGGTGGACTATGGGAAGCCGCAGTAAAATCCGCTAAAAGGCTTTTAGTTAAAGAAATAGCAAATGCAAACCTGACCTATGAAGAAATGGAAACCGTTATCATAGAGGTTGAAGCAATCCTTAATTCAAAGCCAATCGCACCTTTGCCGAATAATCCTAATGATGAAGCTGCATTGACTCCCGGTCACTTCTTGATTGGGGAGCCCCTAACGGCTCAAGTCGACGCAACTGCACAAGCAGCGTCAACAACATTAGCAAAACGATGGGAACTAGTAGCTCAAATAAAACATCAATTCTGGAAACGATGGTCACAGGAATACCTCAATGAACTGCAGCAACGTAACAAGTGGCAAACCAAATTTCAAAATCTGCAACTCGGCATCATAGTAGTAATAAAGGACAACTTACCTGTCATGCAGTGGCGGCTTGGTAAGGTAGTTGAAATATATCCTGGGTCTGATGGTATCGTCAGGACAGCCGCGGTAAAAACAGCAACTGGTGTCATTAAGCGAGCAATCCACTTGCTCGCTCCTCTTCCCCTGGAAACACCAATAACTACTACTGACGATGAAAGAAAAGATAAACCTTTACCTCTCAAAAGAAGCAGTGCTCCCAGCGAAAAAAGCTAAGATTCGCCACTTTCAAAGCGTTGCAATTTGGCCACAGCTAGCACGCTCATGCTTCTAGTACTGTTCGCTCCATTAGTGCTGTGTCAACAAATCACATATACACAGATTTCTAGCAACCCTGGGATACATTTTGAACATATAGGTCAAATTAAACCAATTATATCAGAGTGGAAACTTTTGATATATTTTGAACTAACACCATTCCATCATGAATTACAGCTTCTAATTAACGGGACAGACGCCTTGATGAAGACCTGCAATCACTCATACCTCCACAATCAATGTACCGGACTTATAACACATTTTCAGAATCTCAAGGACGAAATGGAGGCCGGTCTGGCAAACCTTACTACACGAAAAAAACGAGGGGCGATAGATATCGTTGGCAACATAGCGAATTCCTTATTTGGTGTTTTGGACTCAAAATATGCTGAACAAATGTCCAACACAATCAACACCATTAAAGACAACGAAGCCCACCTACAAGGTCTACTGCGGAACCAAACATCGTTTCTTGACTCTACCCTTAACCTTATGAAGCAGTCTGAAGCTCGGAATCAGAATACCTTTGAAAAAATCAACGTAAAACTCAGCAGACTCATGAACCTCACAAACAATGACAGCAACCAACGATCACAGCTAATTTTGTCCCTCAGCATCCAGTTAATTATCATTGCAGGCAATCTACAAAAAATGCATACATCCATGATTATTTCTCTGCTGAAGTTGACAACATAAAGGCAAATCTTCCAGCAGATCTGACATTACCGGTGCTTGATATCCTTCATGTGTATGGCATAGTGGCAGCTCATGCGGTTATTTCAAAGCGACACATTATCTGCACTTTGTTCATTCCATTGTCACATCAAAATGAATACGATCTATTTTATCTTACGCCAGTTCCACAATTGGTAAATAATTCGTTGGTAGCTATCGTACCGACATCAAAAATGATTGCTCTCAACGCTCACCGTGATGAATACTTCCCTATGGATGAAACCAAGCTGGTTGACTGCAAGATACTCGAGCACAATACATTTCTTTGCCCAAACGTTCAAGCTATCTATAATAAGGGTGCACCAATATGCAGCTGCGAGATACATTTATTCAATAATGAATCCGACTCAAGTTGTAATATAGAGGTAATAACCAACAACAACGTGTGGTATCAACTATACAAAAAGACTCAATGGTTAGTGGCCACTCATCAAAGTAGTTATCAGCTTTTGCAAGGCACTGGGTTGCTCACACTACCAGCAGGATGCACCATGAGAAACGATGTGATCACCATACAAGGTTACCAAACTATCACATCCATTCTGCATCAAGCCAATACAATCAATGAGATGTCATTTTCTAACTCATTGCACAATGTGGATAATCTGACGCAACCCTCGGTTTACCGATCAAGTTTTGAGGACATTAACCAATTACAGGCGGAAATAAAGGCACAACTACGCGAACTACCACCTGCAGCCGCACATCATAAAGTGCATAGTTTAGCAGTCAGTTATTCAGGATTAGCACTTATTTTAATCTTGATCATTATCGTATTAAGAAACCACATACTAAAGAAAAGAGCTCACGCGCGCCATGCTGTCCCCCAACCTGCTCCAAGGAGGTCAACCCGGGACGTTACTTTGCATCCACCAGCTTGACTCAGCCTTTAAACATAGCATGAGATGCTGGATATTGTTTATGCAACCAGACCTATTAATGTTCATGGGCCCCCTAGGGGCCGCAATATGTTAATTCCTTTTGATTCGTTTAAGACAACGAATCGTCAATGGAATTAAATGAATGTTTGGGTTTTGTTCAGCAACAATATTTTCCCACCGTTTGGTCAGCAAATAATTCATACGTCAACACAATTAAACACGAGCAAAAATATTTATACTAAATATTTTTGATTGTGTTCAATGCGATTGTTTTCTCACCGTTTGGTCAAGCAATGCGTGAGAACTCATACGCCAGCATAATTGATATTTATACTAAATATTTTACTACACGTGCGATTCAAATTGCCAGCCAGACAGTATGAAATTCTTTGCTTGCATTGGCTAGCGGAATATATGCATTGACTGGCTATGGGAAAATATTTTGTTGCTGCATAAACAATTTTCGGTTTTAGTTTTAATTTTTATTTTTTGTTGTTTCTTTTTGTTTATGCAATTTTAATTTTAATTGGTTTCCCTTTTGTTCATGTATTTTTAATTCATATATATAGAGCGTGAAAAATAATAAAAATTGTCATTTTACTGATATCTATAATTGAATGCGTTAATAATATTTATTCTCTTGGTGTACCACCCTGAGAAAAAATACTCTTATCGAAATACTTATCCTTGTGCAACAGTAAAAACACAATTTCACTATCTTGGTGTACCACCAAGATAAATAATATTTTTTTAACTTGAGTGAGGCAAACGAGCCTACGCTCTAACAACTGGGACTAAAGGTGTTCCCCACTCAGAATTGTCAACTGGTTCTAAAATATCATTACGAATGAGATCGCGTAAACTTTTTTCTATTTTATCCTTCCAAGCTAGCGGTATAGGACGTGGCTTGAAGAATATCGGTTTAGCATTTTCACTAATTGGCAATGAAATTTTACCAAGCTTGTAAGAACCCATTTCGTTATTAAAAACTTCAAAATATTCATTTTTTTATTTGTTCTTCTATCATGCTGTGTGTATTGTTCACAAAATTTATTTGCTGTAGGCCAAAATTAAAGGCTCTTAAAAAATTCCTAAAAATTCCTTAATTTGATTTCCACCATAATCTAAATAAGATGAACTACATGATTTTAGACTTACTTTCTTTTTTAAATTACTTAAATATGATATTGAAACCAAGCTGCATGGTGCTCCCGTATCACATACAATGTTCCTGGAAATGCCATCCATTATGACAGAAACTGTATAAATATCAGTTGAATCTCCACCATTTATGCTGAAAATACAATAATTGGAATCTTTATTAAACAAACTTTCATCATCAGAAATATCAGATTGCGATACATAATTTACGACATTAGAATTTCCACGACAAATATTCGCAAGATGTCCAACTTTGCCATACTTATGACATTTGCAATGAGTGTAAGCAAAACTTTTATTCTTGTCACAATTGCTGTTGTTGTTGCTGTTGCTCTTGTTGTTTAAAGTTGTACTGCTATTCTTGCCCTTGCTGTTGAATTTTTGTTGCTTCGTCTTGAATTTGTTGACGTAATTGACGTTCGAAGTACTTTCAGTCTTATTAGAAAACTTCATTTCCAACACGAGTGCTTTTCGAAAAGCTTCTTCCAATGAAAGTTTTTCGTCTTCTTCACAAAGTCTTTCGTAAATTTTTTCTGGAAGTCCAACGACAAGGCGGTCAAGAACAAATGCATCTAAATTGCTGCCGAATTTACAGCTAAACGCCAGCTTTTTTGTTCTTGCAAACCATTCGGCAACTGTCTCGTTTTCGCTTTTCGAAGCTGTATAAAACCTTTTCCTTTCTCTAAAGATGATCGTCGGTGAAGTGTAGTGTGTATGTAGCATTTCACATAACTGTTTATATGTATGCGAAACAGGCGATTGAGGGCTACATAAACTATGAAGAACACTGTACGGTACCGTTCCAACAGATTTCAGCAAAATTGCTTTTTTAACATTGTCTTCAGTGCAGTTGAGTTCACAAAAATGTATTTCTAATTTTTCTTTCCACACAATCCATGTTTCGTTTTGTGGAGAGAATTCTGGCATGTGACTCTGTTGAATGATTGTAACTGTGTCTTTTTTGTTTTCTTCCGGCATTTTGAAAAGAAGTTGTCTTTGGCCTTATTATGATATTTCTTCTTAATATTTTTTTGTTTGACTATCACTTTAACTGCACATGCTATGCGCGTAATTACTTTGCATACAATGTTTGTATGTATATATATTTATGTGTACATACGATCACGTGTCTCACTTTATGTCTTTAGTTATTCTTTGTATATTTATACAATTTGCTTCAAATGTTTCTTTATTGTTCGTTTTTACTACATTTTGTAAAAAAATTGTTGTTTATTCAATAAAATTTATTGTAAACACAATGCACACCCGAATTTAAAAGAAACTACTCGTCGCCAATTTGCTATGTATCAAGGTAGCAAAACACACGCTTTGAGTTCAAGTTTTTGACTAAATTTTATTATACATACGTTCTTATGACTATGTGTTATACAGAGTTGTACAGTATGGTACGTATAAAAGGTAATGTACATATGGTAAGTATCGTAAGTATGACAGGTTTAAGATCAATATGTAACAATATACATTTAATCAAAATTAACTCAAAGTATAACTAATGTTTGAATATTTAAATCGGTTATTTGACTCAGAACAAAAAACTTATTTGTTCCAAAAACAAAAATTTTAAATAAGTCAAGGTTCAGAAAATACACACATGAAACACACAATGTTCTGTTCTAAAGCAGCCAACACATATCTTTATTTTCATATCAATTATGTGCGTTTCTAAATTTTCTGCGGTGCCCAACACAATCATGACTGTGTTCGTTTTAATATTTCGTTATTTACACGAACATTTTTCTATCACGTATTTTTTGTTTCGATCACACATAAACCACACAGATTCGAGTGTTGCTTTATTTGAAGTTCGTGTTCTGGTACGTGTACTGAGAAAAACAGAACATGTACAATAAACAGGTTCGAGTTCACTTATATTTTAAGTCGTGTTCTGTTCTGTTCTAAGAAAAAACAGAACATGTACAATAAACAGGTCGAGTTCAGTTATATTTTAAATTCGTATTCTGGCTCGTGTACTGCGAAAAATTGAAAAATCAATTCGCGATCTGATACACCCCGATAAAAACGACGACAATTGTTTCAACCAAATATTTTAAAATTTTTATTGACCCTTTTTTATGACTTACGTTGTAAATTGTTTACAATTGTCAAATATTTTAAAATTTTATTTGCCATTTTTTTGTGATTTACGTTGAAATTATTTACAATTGTTTTTATTGACTGGTTTTTATTTTAATAAAAGATGGTAATAAAATAGTTAAGACACAGAAACTATTTAGCATCATAAAAGTTACACTTGTTGTTTGTTAGGTTTTTTACATTACCCACCCCTATTTTCGACACCAATTAGTGTCATAGACGAAAACCCCAATTTTGAGGCATAAAAGACACACTTGTTGGTTGTTAGGATCTTTTGCAAACATTTTTTTTTGGTAACAAATAACTTTAGACACAAACAAATTTTGCATCATAAAAAACGTAATTACTCGCCTTTGATTCGCGAACGAATTAGTGTCAATACATAATCCTTTTCTCAATGATTTTTTGGGATGTTTTGCGTAAAAACACAATTAGTGTCAATAAAAAAATCCAAAAAAATATTTTCATATTTTATTGTCCTGTCCCTTTTTATAAAAACGAGGACAATTGTTTTAACCAAATTTATTTAAAAATCTAAAAAAATTCATTAAAAATTCAATAAAAATAAAAAGATAATAAAAAAAAACGAAAATAATTTATAAACGAAATAAAAAAATTTCACTTTGAGGTTAAAATTAAAATGTTGTTATTCATTGTTTTCTATTTTAAGGGCTGAGCAGTCGAGCAAGTCAAAGTTTAATTTCGTTATTAAAATGTTTGAAATTGACTTTTGTGAGAGCTTAGATCTTAACTTAGTTAAGACTGTATCAAGAGCACTAAATGCACGTTCCACAGAAACTTGTGTTGCAGGTACAGCAAGTACCACTTCGGCAAGTTGACTTAATTTCAAATTGTGTTGAGAAAATGTTTTCCAATACTCCAATACGTCAATTTCTAATGGTTCCATTTGTTTGTCACACATAGCAAGAAGTTCAGTTTTTATGTGATGATTTTGATTTGTTGCTGTTAAATTTGATGTATTTACAAATTGCTTGATATGTTGTGCTAGTTTAGAATATGTGGCATTGACGTACTTGGAGTAATATCTAATGCATATTCGGAAAATGAAATATTTTCATTTTCGCCTTGCGAAGATGTCGAATGCGATATATGATTAATAATTTCATATAATTTTATTAAATGATCCTTAAAAAATAGATATTTAAAATATTTTGGAATATTACAATTAAAATTTAAATCTACCATTGCAGTTTGTTTTTGGTCGTTGGTAAGTAGTGGAGTTCCCTGAAAATTAAAGCGAGGATCTAAGTACAATGCTGCAACGAACGCGTCGTGTTCAAGAAGCTTACGTTTTCTTATTCCCATTGCTTTATGCAAAGCCTCGGCATTGAAGTTTGTTTGGATCATATCTTCTAAATCTAACTCACATTTCAACCAGTCGCGAAAAAAATCACCAATAACATATTGCTCTTTTTGCATATGTATTGTACATTCAGCCAATGGCTTAAATGCAATAGCAAAACTTTCCACAAAAATTCAATTGACAGATATATGTGTAGAGTCATCGAGTTCATTAATATATTCTTTGAGGCCTAATATGAAAATAATCATATCGTAGGTGGAATTCCACCTGATCGCATTATCTAGACATGGTACTCTTATATCATGATTTCCCGTCCTTAAGATAGTTCGAATCTTTTTTGCAATATCTCGCACATCCCTGAGTTGCATTTCCAACGTTCCGATGCCGTCATAAGCTGCAAGTTGTATCGTGTGTGCTGCACAACGAACAACTGAAAAAACTGAGGAAAGTTGTGTCTCAATTGTGTTATATGTATTTGTATTGGTAAGTTCACCATCTTCTGCCGTCGTTAAATTGTCATCCTGTAATTCTTGGAGAAGCTTTGAGACTTTGACTACGTTGGCGCCGTTGTCGGTAGTGTTCGAATAAATTTGTTTTATGTCGATATTGAATTCTTCAACACATTTCATTATTTCCTCTTTCAAATATTCAGCTGTATGTTTTTTATTTAGCTGTATCATACCTATGTGCAAAATTTATTTATGGTTAAAACAAATATAATAAATTGAAATCAATGAATTAAATTACGAAATCAGGAAAAGATGTCACATAAAATGCAAACTCCTCGTGTGCGGTTTTTAGAAGAACTTATCGAAACTGACAAAACTCCATTTGGGTTTTTTCTAGGTTAGCAGCTCTTAGGATATTATGGTCTCATTAATATTTTGGCTAAAACTTAATTTTTCCCAAGAACATGTAAGTTTTAGCCAAAATATACATGATACCATAAATTCCGAACAGCAGCTAACCTATCAAACCCCAAAAGGGGTTTTGTTAGTTTCGATAACTACTTCGAAAAACCACACACAATGACATTAAAAATGTTGCACTGTGTTATTACAAACGTAATGACAAACTTATATGTATATTCCCTTTGCAGACTGTTGTGGAGGGTATACAAATATGCGAAATGAGTACTTACCTATGGTGTTTATATAAATCACGTATACATATATTGCATGTTCACCCCCAAAATATGTTTATCTTGCCGACTGGCAACGTCAATTTTTAACAAAATGATTGTTTTCTACGATCTTCGCTATTGTTTTTTTTTTTATTTGTAAACTGGTGTCACCAAGAATATTTGAAATGTTTTTAAAGTTTAAAGTTGTTTCAAATTTTTCATCAAATGGCTCAATAATTTTTTTAAAAAAATCTTTGTCATCAAAAATTCGAAATGGCAAATTTTTTTGGGACACTAGTCCAATGCAGCATTTTAGGAACTCTTCTCTGTTTAGTGTAGTGTTTAATTTAGTAAGAGTTTTTTTTGGAAATACTCTTCGGGAGTGTCTCCTCTCCATCAATAATAATGTTATGTACCAGTTTATAATGGCTTTTAAGATTCGTATTACACACTGCACTTAACTCTTTCTTGCAGGTTTCAATCAGACATGTAAATTTTTTCGTTTCGCTATTAAAAGTTGCGTATTTTTTATAGCAAAACTTTTTTCTTTTATTGCTTTCCATTTTTTTAATTTTCACAAAATATTTGCAATTTACACAATAACACAGTACACTTATAGATCACGAACTAATGAAAACGGAACCACTTTTAATGAATAAATGATGCACGCAAGTTACGACACCCAGCACACCAACAACAACAACAACCATCACTACACTACCACCACCAAAACCACGGAGGGCATAATACTGAGCAACGCATATTATACAATACACTTTAGTTCATTACCCATATCAATCACTACACTGTATCAATAAATATTTACAAATCAGTTCTGAGAATTCTTTACTTTAACTCCACTTAAATGACAATTGCAACATAAACATAATAAGCAATTAATTTTAGGTCAAACTAAATTTTATTTATTCAAATTCTTGTTAATTATGGAATGTAATTTTTATTATCAACTAATTTTGTTTACCCAAATTCTTGGAAACTTTAGAATGCATTTTTATTTACTTTCATTACTTTCTTGTATTCCCTTTTTTTGTTAAGTTAAGTTACTTTAAGAATAAGATCAAAAATAAAATCAGTTTGTGTTGAGTTCAGAAAAGAACAAGTTGTGTTTTCTTTTAAACCCTGATAGCTTACATATCATAACTGGCGCAGTCAATAGTTCAGTGAACGGTTTCGGTGTCTTTTTTTAAAAAGTGTCCTTTTTTTACAAATAAGAAAAAAAAAAAAAGAATATATATAATAAAATAAACCGTATACAAAAACACAAAAAATAAGAAAAACTTAAGTGTTCTAAAAAGAAAATATTCCTGAAAAAAAAGAAAAGTGAAAAAAGACTTTCAAATTCACCAGAAGGCAACCAAACTCAAAAGACGACATCTAATTAAAACAACCGTGGGTTTTGACCCTTAATTCACTGGAACCCCACTCCCAATAACAAGGATAACAACAGCACAATCACCATAGCATGTGGTTCGTCTTAATATTCCTGATCGGGTGCATGTAAGTGTTTTTGTGATGTTGTATACACAATAGTAAAAGAAAATTGTTTGTAAAACATTTTTTATAAGTAGAAAAAAAACAAGATAAATGTAATAATTTAACCTTAAGTAAAGAAAATATAACAAGCTAAATATTTAACTTGCTATAATACATGAGATTTTAATAGTACCGAGGGCATATCGGTACACAATTAAAACTCAGTATTTGAAACGAAAATACGTGAAATTTTAATAAGATACATACACTTGTATCGAAGGCATATCGATACAAATTTAAAAAAAAAATATATATATATATAAAAGAAATAGAATAAAAGCGATTTCAATTGAAACAAGTAGGAGTGTAAAATTCGGATATGCCGAATCTATGCCCACCTAGGTTTTCTTGCACTATTTGTAACAAATTTAGATAAAATATTTGAAAATGTAAACAATTTGATCAATTTAGTAATTTATTACAACAAATACTCTTAATTTTCAGCATTTACGTTTAACAATTTTAAAGTCAATAGAAGATATTAAACAAAATATATTTTTAAATTTCGGATCTTTTTCGGAATACTTGACCATGTCTTATATTTTAAAAGCACTAGCGTTAATCAGTTTTATTTTTTCGATCTTATTATGACATTCCATTTGTAACGCATCGATAAATGGATTTGCGTCTATGTGTTTAATGCAAAAGATTTCTTACTTTTGTCGAATTGTAGGGATATTTGAAAAATTTTTTTTTTCAACTTAATATTATATACGTTTCAATTTTAAACTTTAAAATTAAAAATATCTATCTTTTTTAAATCTGGTAATAACTCTATAATATGGAGATAGTAAATACGTGGCTTCTTTAATAAGAATGACAAGTAAAAAACACTTTTGTGCAGTTTACTTGTTTTGTGCATTTTTTTTAATACATACATAAGTACGCTATCTTTGTAGATCTCTTCGATTATATTAAAGGTGCTATTACATGATGTGTTTTTTACATATATACTGTCAAATTTTCCCACAACAAAAGTTGTACACATCGTGTGATACATATGAAACATTGTTTATGTACAATACATGAAGAAAGTCACATGTACATTTTTCAATTAGAACAGGTTCTATTTTCGCATGACAACCATGAAAATACAACACTGCTTGTGGCGAAAGAAAAACAGAGTAAATTTTAAAGATTAATATTGAAAGAAAAATAAATTGTTTAGTATTAACAATTAAAAAATATATAACCTTTTTTTTTAACAATAAATTTTTGTAAATACACAAATTAAATCAGCTGTTGTTTACACTTAGAGGTTATGTCATACGGAAATACATATGCACGTGTGATAGCAAAAATTATGAATCGTATGTAAAAGACAATTTTGACAGACATCAGGAATTTCATATGGATAAAAAAAGTGACAGTACATATGTAAAAAACACTTCGTGTAATAGCACCTTAAGTAAGTTTGTAAATAAAAAGAATATTAAAATATTATAAATGTAAACATAATTGATTTTAGAAAAATGTCGGATTCGTTTTTCGATGTTGCTGAAAACACATAAAAGAAATACAGAAAACAAAGGTTTTACTCAAGTTAGTTGAGAGACGAGAAGCTAATGGGATAGAACAGGTCAAAGATGACGACTTTAAATACAGATGCAAGGCTTGTGAAAAAATATTAAATTGCGATAAATCAGATCTAAGTATACATGCTAATAACCAATGTCTTAAAACAATATCTTTTAAAACCAACATCCAAAATTCTGTTTACGTTATAAGATCCCATTTGCAAGCCATTTTAATTAATTGTGTAAATTTTAAATGCACATCTAGCCATATAAAAGATGAATTATACAGAATAGTAAAAATATTTTTTTTATAATATCTGTTGATTTTTTATATTGTTTTTATGTAATTCTAATGATATTCTTATCTTATTTTTTACGATATTTTTTTCGTTTTTATGTTATTTTTGCATTATTGAAATTGAAAATTAACAAATTAAAAATAATTTTTTTTTTTGAAAAATTGAAAAAAGTAGTATAGGGAAAAATGTAGAGAGAAAAAAAGTGGGTGTAGGGAAAAAGGGATTTTTTTCATTAGCGTAGAGATTTCTGTAAAAATCTCCTGGCATCACGGATACCTATTAAAAAACATTTCACAAAACAATGCGACGTATATCTGCTTTGTTCAAAAGCTTTCATAAGACTAAATGAAATTGTTACTTATGCATGAAATACATAGACGACAGAGGCTACACAAACACACGGATACAAATGCTGCTGGCTACAATTGTAGTCGTGTAGTCAACTACTTAATTTTTTTGAAAACGACAGCAACATATAACAACAATATAAACAGCTGTTTTTATATAAAATCATTTTTATTTCAGTAGTGCCAATTATATATTTTTTTTAACTTTATTAAAATAGAAAAACATGTATGATTCTATATAAAATTGTCTTAAATATATTACTTATTTATAATGCATTATTATAACGTAAAAATAAATAAATAAATTTACTTATTAATAGAATTATTATAGCATTTCATTTTGCGATTAATTTTTTCAACAAAATAAAATATTTCATAGCACTAATATCTTTTACATATTTTGTTATATTGTCAACACTATTTTTATTTTGTAGCCAACAAAAACAGAAATTAGCATAAGTTGACTACAGCAGCGAAAGTGGTCATGTAGTCGTGTAGCTGTGTTGGTGTCAAAATAATCGTTTTCATATAAACGTGTGTATTTTATTTTTGACAGGCTGTAGTCGTGTAGCCGCTGTCGTCTATGTGTTTCATGAGAGAGTTCGGCTAACTTGTACTGGTACCTTTAAGTAGGGATGAACAATTTGGCCGCACGTTCGCAAAGGCTATTTCTCGCCGGATGTGGGTGGGTTCTTGGCCTATTGTTCCCTTCATTACCAATAACAAAAAAAAATATGAACGTGCTTTCACGGTGCATAAATTGCAATATAAATTCTCTAAGTGAATGAAACGGGACAGACGGACAAAAAAAAAGAATTGAGGTTAATAGACCTAAGCCAAACAATACAAAACGATCCTGACATTTTCCCTCACCTTACACTACGGATTTGGATCGGTGGGTGTTAACGATCCTAGTGCCCTCACCAGCCGTGTTTCTTAAGTTAGTCCAAAAAAATATTTTATAAGAAACCCCTAATCACACCACAACTACTTACCATGTCTGGCCCTCTTTATACCAAAGAAAAAAATTATTCCATGACAAGTGATTTAAATTTTTTCAAGTCAAAACAAATTTAAGCTTTATTTACATTTGGAAAAATCTCATATAAATTATTGTTTAAAATTTTAGAAAATTAATTTAATAACAAAAAAAAATATTAACTTAATAAAAAAAAATAATTTTTTATTTTTTTTTATGTTAAGAACAGTGAACTTTCATTTAAATATATTTTAATTTTAATTTGTCAAAAGACTTTTTGATAAATTGAGAAAATTTTCAATTTTCAAGTAAATTTTTAATTTTATAAAGTGGTAACAAAACATTTTGCGCTTCACTGTACTTTACTTATGTACATATAATTTTATCAATATTTAATATAACTAATTTAGGTATTTTCGTTCCCTAGTTATTTAATTTGGCCAAATCTTACATAAAAAAAATATGGTTAGCAAAAAAATTTTAATTCATATATATATATTAAGAATTTTAAGTAATGTTTAATAGAAAATTTTTGATTTATATAGAGCAACATTTGTATATAAAATTTTAGGAAGAAAAATTTTGATTTATATAGTGCAAAATTGGTATATAAATTTATAGGAAAAAAATTTAATTTATATTGAGAAAATTTTTATATAAAATTTTAGAAAAAAACTTTAATTTATATATAGCAAAATTCCTGGTAATTTTTAGGACAACTTTTAATTTATATATAACAAAATATTAAGTTAAGTTTAGCATAAATTTTCATTTAATTTTATAAAGATTTTAGTTTATATTTAGCATTAAGCTTATTTATTTTAGAAAAATTTTTAACTGCATATTAGCATAGGTTTTAAGTTAAATTTTGTACAAAGAAATTTGTTTTGAATATATATATAGTAATAAATGAGTGAATTTACCGCTAGAAGAATGTGGTTGATGCTGGATGCTGTACTGCTACTATTTCATGTTTATAGGTGAGTAATGATGTATAGGGTTGAAGGTGATGATGATGAACCAGTGTTTCAATAAGGTAATTTTTAATTTTTTTTTGTCAAGTTTCTCCACTTTAAAATTTATTTTGTCAAATGTTTAATTTGTTTTGCTTTTGTAGTTGGTAGTTCTACGTTACAATTAAGTTTTTCTTACACTTGTTTTGCTTTTATTTTATATTTAATTTTCAGCTTTTAGCTTTAACGTTTTAAATTTACAGTTGATTTTATTTTTTTTTTATTTCTTTATTGTTCTTAAATTTTTATATTTTTTTTTAAATTGTAAATTTTATTTTGTTCTTATTGTTTAATTTTAAATTTCGAAGTTTTTTATTTTATTTTAACTGGTCCTTACTCTTACACTTATTTTACATTTTATTTAATATTTAATTTTATTATTATTAAACTGTTCTTATTTTTTTTTTAATTCTTCTTAAATTTTAATTTAACTTAATTTATTTTAAACTTCTTAGCCTAACTTTAAATCACTAATCAAAGTAGACGTTCGTCACCAAAACCAAAACTAGAATTCCGCGCTTTGCCAAAAATTGCACATTATATATTTTAATTTTTTCTTTTTTTTTTTTTTTTTTGCGAAACTGACCTACATCAATCTTATGTACATACACAAGAAAACTCAAACAGGGCTCTCTTCAATAATAGATAATGGTTGTAGTGATCTCTCAACTACATTACTATACCAACAAAAGGGGGAGGGTTTATGAAAGAGCGAAAGCTCAATCACAAATGTTAGTATGCATGTACTAACGAAAACCGGTTTCTGTGTATGACATGTACATAATAAAAAAAATTGCACGGTGAGAACCACCAAAGAGTAACTAACGCTGCTTAAGCAATGTATGTAGGAATTATTTCGCGCCAAAAAAAAAATCAAACGCGTGTTTCTAAAGTATATAGAAATGAACTTGAAATTAATTTTCAAGTTCAAGGTTTTTTGTTGTTTATTTATTTCAGAAATTTATTTGCAACTACACTGAGTAGCAGAAGTGTAAAGCCACCGTCACAAAGCAGATAGATTTTCATTAAATTAACCAGAAAATATAGCTGGAAAAGGGTGGTTTAGAAACGTTAGTTTTAAAAGCAATCTAGCCTGGTTTTAAATCTTTGGCATGGTATGTTCCGATCGCATTACCGTTAAGGTCTGAAATTTTATAATAGCAATTGCCAAGCTTGCTAATAATTTTACATTTTATAAATTTAGGCGCTAGTTTAGCATTAAATTTTTCGGATTTCTTACTTAGCACAAAATTACGTCGATATAATACATCGCCTACACCATATTCGATTTGTCGAGCTCTCAAATTATAAGTTTTTTGATTGGTATTGTACGCTTTATCTAACTGTTCTTTCACGTTAGACCGAATAAATTTCAAACGATCGGTATGGTCTAGGCTTTCACCATCTTCTAAACAATTTAAATTTCTCAACAAATGGTATGACTTGGCGTGAGTAATCATAGCGTTACCAAAAAGAACATAAAATGGAGAACTCCCAATAGAGGTATGAAACATAGTGCGCAGTGCTACAGAAATATGGCTAAGATTAAGATCCCAATCGCGTTGATCGTGTTTTAGATACGATCGAATGGCTGCCAGTATAGATCTATTAAGTCTCTCTGAAGAATTCGATTGAGGACTGTAAACGGCTGTGAATACATGTTTGATACCATATTTGGTGATCAGATTTTCGAACGCACCTGACCTAAACTGGGGACCATTGTCGCTCACTATAAACTCTGGAACTCCAAAGATGTGAAATACTTGCGTTTCCAAAAATTCTAAAATCTCGTTAGTAGTGAATTTTCTAACAGTCTTGATAATGGGAAATTTTGTCAAATGGTCTAATACCACAAAGATGCCTATATGGCCCCTCTTGGATCTAGGATAAGGTCCAAGAAAATCCATATAGATCCTTTGAAATGGACGCTCTGAAACTACTTTTGCACCCATCAAAGGTCTCATGATCATGTTTGGAGCCTTTGATTGTTTGCAAATCTCGCATTTAGTTATAAATTCTTTAACTTGGAGAGACATTTTTGGCCAAAATAAATTTCGACGAAGCTTTTCAAGGGTTTTTCCTATACCACCATGAGATGAATTTGGGGGATCGTGTGCTCTACGAATTGTATCCTCCGTCAACTCATGTGGTACTCATAGTTTCCAGGTTGATGATTCGCCTAAAGGGTTGCCATCAGCAAATTGCAAACGCTTATAAATAAATTTGTCAATTATTTTGATATCCGGAAATAAGGATTCATTCTCACGAATTTTATTTCGAAGTTTATCATAATCGTAACTATCGAAAAATTCTGACTCAAGGTCTATTTCGGGTTCTAAATTTTCACACGATAACGCATCTAACGAAAGTCTGGACAATGCATCGGGTACGGTATTGAGCGATCCTTTCCGATGTTCTATGGTGAAATTAAAACCTTGTAATTTTAAAGACCATCATGCAAGTCGTCCATTCAAGTCCGTTTGTTTCATGAGCCATTTTAGGCTTGCATGGTCGGCAACAATTTTAAATTCATGCCCTTCGACATATTCCCGAAACTTTTCAACACACTTTAGGGCCGCAAGACACTCGAGCTCGGTAATTGAATAATTTTTCTGAGCTTGGTTAAGCTTGTATGAAAAAAAAGCTATCGGTCTTTCAATGCCTTCTTCATCCTCCTGAGCCAACACGCCACCAATACCTTGTTTCGAAGCATCACATTGGATGATGAACGGGATTTTAAAATTCGGTGTTATCAAAACTGGGGCGGTTGTGAGACAATCTTTAACCTTTTCAAATGCTAACTGGGCTTCTTCAGTGCAAACAAAATTTTTAGTCTTTTTAGTCAAATCTGAAATGGGAGTAGTTATCGTGGAAAAGTTGTCTATGAAGCGTCTATACCAACTGGCAAGACCTAAGAATTTTCTAACCTCTCGGACGGACGTTGGTGGTTGTAAATCTTTTATGGCTGAAATTTTTGTAGGATCAGTTTTAGTTACACCATTTCCTATGATATACCCAAGATATCGTACTTCTTTTAAACACCATTTACACTTGGCAATATTTATAGTCAAACCTGCCTTCCTTAATAGATGGGCCACTTCTGCTAACAAATTTAGGTGCTCTTCAAAACTTTGTGAAATTAACAATAAGTCATCTAAATATACAAATACCTGATTTCTGAGGGTTGCCGGTATGACGATGTCCATAAGACGGCTCATTGTTTGAGGAGCGTTGGTTAAACCAAACGGCATGACCTTGAATCTATAAAGAGGTCTATTTGGAATCGTAAATGCTGTCATGTCACGAGATTCAGGTGCTAACCCTATCTGCCAAAAGGCATGTTTTAGGTCGAGGGAGGTTATATATTCCGCTTTCGGTAGCCGAGATAAAATATTATTAATTTTAGGTTGAGGATATGCATCCTTCACTGTTACCGCATTTAATTTCCTCGAGTCTAAACAGAGCCTCAATTTTCCGATTTTTCTAACTAATGTTACTGGACTACTCCAGGGGCAGTTAGGAGGGGCAACCTCTATTACACCCATGTCAATCATGTGGTCTACCTCATCATGAATCAACCTCTCCACAGCGGGAGAAACAGAGAAATACCTCTGCTTTATAGGCTTGGAATCCCTTTCAATTTCTATAGTATGTTCTAATAATGTAGTTTTACCTAACCCATCACGTTCGAATGACGGAAAAAGGCGAACTACATTATTTAGCTTCTCTCGCTGAGGAGAAGACAATTCATGAGTCGGTGTCTCATCCGAAATTCCTAGGGTGATAGCGTCAATTTTCAATGGGTCCAAGTTCAAAAGGTTAAAGGATCTGACAAAGTCGATACCAAGATATAAATCATTTTTAAGATCAGGAATAACAAAAATTTTCATGTTTCTCTTAATATTTCGAAAAGTAACATCTGACCGAATAAAGCCTAAAACTCGATATTTAGCTCCACCAGCAGTTGTGACATACTCCTTAATGGGTTTAAAATCAGAATTTTCCTTTAAAAAAATTTTAGCCGCGTTTCCAGAAAGGCAAGTAATCGAAGCACCTGTGTCTACTAGTCCTACTAAGTCCATACCAAAAATATTTAATTTAACATAGGGCCTAAGGTCATTATCGACTGAATAAAAGGAACTAATAGAACCTCTCAGTGACTTACGCATATTCAAGATGTTGCGCCAAAAACTTCGCATTCGTTTGGTATTTCGCCGGGTATAATTAGGAGTTAAAATTTTCTCTTTAGAAATGTCAACGGGCTCACAAAAGATTCTGTCCCGAACTTTATTATAAGTTAATAATCTTTCGTGGTAAGGTATTAAAGGTTTCAGGGTAGGTTTATGGTCCTCTTCGAAAATTTTCTGTTGAATGCTGGAAGTTTGAGTGGAGGTGGAAATTTTTCCGGAGTCTAATTTTTCGAGCGGAAACCGCTCGCAAATCCGTTTCCCGAATCTGAACATTTAGGGCAATTGGGTTTATAAACGTTTTCCGTGCCACAACCGTAGCAAAATACCATTCTCTCCCCTAAGCATTCGGTAAACCTATGTCCTGGTTTTCGACAATTCCAACAAGTGATTTCGTTCACCCTGCGGACTTCAGAAATTTCTTGATCGCTATAATTTTCATCGTCAACTATTTCGTTTATTCTTTTTGGTAGTATGCGATTTGATCTATCATAATCCAGTAGCAAACTTTCCCTCCTGAGCACTATATTTCGCAATTGGGCAACAGATGGTATATGTAGGTAAAACATTTCTTTTCTCAACTGTGGTTTCATGTTTCTACGTAACATTTCGACCATATCCGATTCTGATAAAGGATATTGCAACCTATCGCATAATTTTAAAACGGATTCATAAAAATCTTCAAAACGTTCTCCAATTTGTTGTTTGCGCTCCCGTATCATTTCTTTGATATCGTTATCGGAAAAATGATCCGCAAAATGGGCTCTTAAAGCATGGCATAGGGGTTCCCATGTAATACGTGGTACCGTTTGACGATAATGCCAATACCAATCTTTCGCGCGTCCGGTTACTAAAATATGAAAGTGATCGCAGACCAATTGAAAATCGCCAGCTAGATTATCTAATACGAGGGAACTAATCACGAAAATAAACTTTCCAACGGGAAAGCTCGCAGAACTACCATCAAAACGTAAGTTCCAACTATTGATTAAATTAGAAATTTTGCTACTATTTGTTATCGCCATAGACGATAACGAAGGGTTAACGCTATTTTGAGCATGGGCTTGATTTAAAACAAAGGGTCGATTATGTTGTGGTACGTTTACCGGTGGAAACATTTCTCGTGGCCACTCTGCACCAGTGCTATGATTTAGACTAAGTTGGTCTAGTCGTTGTGAAAACCTTTCCATCATTTCCTGTAATTTAGACACTTCGTTACGCATCAGAGATTCGTTCTGATTTATTTGGGTGGTGTTTTCAGGATTTAAAAGAGTCGAATTCTGAGTACTATTATCTACCGGTGCGGTAAAGTTATTAGACGCATTTCGTTTTTGAGATCTAGTTTGAACTCCGGGAGTTCGAGGAATGGCACCTTGAGAAGATTTGTTAATTGTAGGTAAAGTATACGAAATTAATGAACTATTATTAATATGAGATTTACAAATGGGGCAATATGGTGTAGTACCAAGCCAGGAAATAATACAGTCCTGGTGGAAAGTGTGTTGACATCTAGTCGAAACTATGGATTGTGTGCTATTAAAGCCAGTTTTACAAAGAGAGCAAAGTTCGGTATCCATCTTGAGGTAAGATATTCAAAAAAAAAAATTCACAATAAATTCAAATTTTCGCAAAAGTTTAAAAGGAGAAAAAAAAAAAATAAAGTTTTGGATTAATGACAAACAGTCGAGAACAGTAGGGTGTGTTGTGGAGATCAAGGTTTGAATCGAACCCACGTTAATATTTAATTTAATTTAGATATTTAATTAAAAGTTCACGAAAAGTATATATTCGGTTATGTCTAAATATGTAGTATGTAAACAAAGTAGTTATTTATTATAATCATATATGGTAAAATTATCGAGGAGCCAGACATAGGTAGTGTGATAATTGTAGTGTAAGGTAAGGCAAAAATCAAGATATGTAATATAAATGAGATATTAATCGCTCAAGTCCATGGAATCTTAAAGTTATCGGATTACAAGTCGATAATTTCGATAAAGAAAAGTGATAAATCCAGAAAAAAAAACTCCATCATGACATGAGGTCATAATGTCCCAAGTAGTGATTGATACAAAAAAAAATTTTTGGTTTGAGAATTGACATAAGGTCGCTAAAAGCTTTGTTTATGGTCAGGTTCGATATGTATACAATTCACAATCGGTCCTGCAATTCCAATAAACTAGACTTGAATGCTAATCTATGTCAAAAAAAAAAAAAACAAGTAGAGCAAAGCGAGAAAAAAAAAATCCGTTGGTAAGAGTTGTAATTATTACTAAAAAGTTTGAATCACTAAAAGTGTTTTGAAAAAAGTAAACAAAAGGATCTGTTTATGGTCAGGTTCAATATGTATATTCACAATTGATCTTGCAATTCCAATAAACTGAAACCAGAATGTACCGATCTTAAGCATACGGAGAAGCCCGAAATGTATATCAATCACAATCGGTTTTGTAATTCCAGTATACTGAGTCAAAAAAATAAAATAAAATTCGGTAGTCTTTTCTTTCGCTGTGCCCCACGTTGGGCGCCATTTTTGTACTGGTACCTTTAAGTAGGGATGAACAATTTGGCCGCACGTTCGCAAAGGCTATTTCTCGCCGGATGTGGGTGGGTTCTTGGCCTATTGTTCCCTTCATTACCAATAACAAAAAAAAATATGAACGTGCTTTCACGGTGCATAAATTGCAATATAAATTCTCTAAGTGAATGAAACGGGACAGACGGACAAAAAAAAAAAAAGAATTGAGGTTAATAGACCTAAGCCAAACAATACAAAACGATCCTGACCTTTTCCCTCACCTTACACTACGGATTTGGATCGGTGGGTGTTAACGATCCTAGTGCCCTCACCAGCCGTGTTTCTTAAGTTAGTCCAAAAAAATATTTTATAAGAAACCCCTAATCACACCACAACTACTTACCATGTCTGGCCCTCTTTATACCAAAGAAAAAAATTATTCCATGACAAGTGATTTAAATTTTTTCAAGTCAAAACAAATTTAAGCTTTATTTACATTTGGAAAAATCTCATATAAATTATTGTTTAAAATTTTAGAAAATTAATTTAATAACAAAAAAAAATATTAACTTAATAAAAAAAAATAATTTTTTATTTTTTTTTATGTTAAGAACAGTGAACTTTCATTTAAATATATTTTAATTTTAATTTGTCAAAAGACTTTTTGATAAATTGAGAAAATTTTCAATTTTCAAGTAAATTTTTAATTTTATAAAGTGGTAACAAAACATTTTGCGCTTCACTGTACTTTACTTATGTACATATAATTTTATCAATATTTAATATAACTAATTTAGGTATTTTCGTTCCCTAGTTATTTAATTTGGCCAAATCTTACATAAAAAAAATATGGTTAGCAAAAAAATTTTAATTCATATATATATATTAAGAATTGTAAGTAATGTTTAATAGAAAATTTTTGATTTATATAGAGCAACATTTGTATATAAAATTTTAGGAAGAAAAATTTTGATTTATATAGTGCAAAATTGGTATATAAATTTATAGGAAAAAAATTTAATTTATATTGAGCAAAATTTTTATATAAAATTTTAGAAAAAAACTTTAATTTATATATAGCAAAATTCCTGGTAATTTTTAGGACAACTTTTAATTTATATATAACAAAATATTAAGTTAAGTTTAGCATAAATTTTCATTTAATTTTATAAAGATTTTAGTTTATATTTAGCATTAAGCTTATTTATTTTAGAAAAATTTTTAACTGCATATTAGCATAGGTTTTAAGTTAAATTTTGTACAAAGAAATTTGTTTTGAATATATATATAGTAATAAATGAGTGAATTTACCGCTAGAAGAATGTGGTTGATGCTGGATGCTGTACTGCTACTATTTCATGTTTATAGGTGAGTAATAATGTATAGGGTTGAAGGTGATGATGATGAACCAGTGTTTCAATAAGGTAATTTTTAATTTTTTTTTGTCAAGTTTCTCCACTTTAAAATTTATTTTGTCAAATGTTTAATTTGTTTTGCTTTTGTAGTTGGTAGTTCTACGTTACAATTAAGTTTTTCTTACACTTGTTTTGCTTTTATTTTATATTTAATTTTCAGCATTTAGCTTTAACGTTTTAAATTTAGAGTTGATTTTATTTTTTTTTTTATTTCTTTATTGTTCTTAAATTTTTATATTTTTTTTTTAAATTGTAAATTTTATTTTGTTCTTATTGTTTAATTTTAAATTTCGAAGTTTTTTTATTTTATTTTAACTGGTCCTTACTCTTACACTTATTTTACATTTTATTTAATATTTAATTTTATTATTATTAAACTGTTCTTATTTTTTTTTTAATTCTTCTTAAATTTTAATTTAACTTAATTTATTTTAAACTTCTTAGCCTAACTTTAAATCACTAATCAAAGTAGACGTTCGTCACCAAAACCAAAACTAGAATTCCGCGCTTTGCCAAAAATTGCACATTATATATTTTAATTTTTTTTTTTTTTTTTTTTTTGCGAAACTGACCTACATCAATCTTATGTACATACACAAAAAAACTCAAACAGGGCTCTCTTCAATAATAGATAATGGTTGTAGTGATCTCTCAACTACATTACTATACCAACAAAAGGGGGAGGGTTTATGAAAGAGCGAAAGCTCAATCACAAATGTTAGTATGCATGTACTAACGAAAACCGGTTTCTGTGTATGACATGTACATAATAAAAAAAATTGCACGGTGAGAACCACCAAAGAGTAACTAACGCTGCTTAAGCAATGTATGTAGGAATTATTTCGCGCCAAAAAAAAATCAAACGCGTGTTTCTAAAGTATATAGAAATGAACTTGAAATTAATTTTCAAGTTCAAGGTTTTCTGTTGTTTATTTATTTCAGAAATTTATTTGCAACTACACTGAGTAGCAGAAGTGTAAAGCCACCGTCACAAACTGATGCCATTATGTATATGTGTGTGTAAACAAAAATATACGATATCCCAGTAATCATTTCGAAGATTGTTTTAACAAAAATCATCTTACTGTGTCTTCTTCGAGCACTTTTGATGATTAAAAACTGATTAATCACATGCGGTATTAGAAAAAGATTAAGAAATGATTTTTGCTTACGCTTAAAAAGTGATTTATAGAAAAATGACATTAAATATGACTAAAAAATAAGTCGAAATTAATAAGGGGTAAGGTAATATTTCCTCCCAACAAAAGAATATTTTGTGATCAGCAAAAGAGCGCATTTATGACTGTTTTAATAGCACAAGGGAGTCAAAAAAGACTCCACATGATCACTTATTGCATAAAATGTTTACTGGGATTTTATTCACTATCTGTAGAAACAGTTTTTTTAAGTAAAACAAATCTGCACACAATTTCAATTCTATTTCGTTTACAATGATACGATCACTTTGTTTACTAGCTAGTAGTAAAATAAGAAAATAGTATTATAATACAGCGTAATGATGAATTGTACTTCTCAATTAGTTTATTTTTAATGTGCCATAAGAAGTTCGGTTTGTGCTAAGAAATGAATGAATATATGCTTCCAAGGGCGAAGCTTAATCATTGCACTTTGATTGAGTTGAGCCCGCGACTATTCCTGATGTGGATAGCTCGTGCCTACAATTTTTGGTAGTTGGGAATGGCGTTTGTGCAAAGGGAAGCATGAACACTTGTTTCCCAGAGCGAGGCTTAATCATTGCACTTTGATTGAGCTGAGCTTCGCGATTATTCCTAATGCGGAATAAATCGTGCATTAAATTCTCGGTAGTCCGGGAATGGCGTTTGCCTGCGCCAAACATTAAATAATAAATTTTAAAAATGTATTATAATTAAATATTATTGACATTATATTATTATCATCTGAGAAAAAAATTTTTTTTAAACACCAATTTTTAACAGGGTAGAATTTTATGGTTTCAATACTACTTTTGAGTGCAAGTATGTACTAAAAGTAGAACCCTTAAAATCATACTATTTTTTGCAACCCTAAAAATTGCAATATTTTGTATAAATAAAATAATTTATATTTTATTATTTTTAATATGCGCTTATTATCGAAATACATATACAGAATATACAATGTTATTTATAGTATTTTGATATTTGCAACAGTAGTCTGTATGTATCAATTTGTAATATTTTGTGATCTTATAAAAATCGCAGAATATTGATATTGATTTTATATAGTTTCTTTTATTAATTAACTAACTTAAATATTACACCATAAAATGTTGATATTGGTGAATTTTTATATTACTACCACAACGACCATAAAAACAACAAGTACAGCTGTAACAAAATACAAAATTTAGAATAACAATATAGGAAAACATCATATTTTTTTTACCTTTTCAGTGATTTCTCGGCACCTATGAAACCTATTGTCACGATTTAAAAAACAGAAACCTTCTCGTGTTGATGTATCATTTTCACTAACAACAAGCGCCCTAGCTGTCCTATTGAGAACGTTATCGTGACAAGAACAACATAGTCAAATCATATTTTTTCAAAATCTTTTTTACTCCATCGTTCAATTCTCGGGACCAGATAAACCGATTTGGACGATTTTAAATAGCAAACTTTCCAGGATGTTAATAAATCATTTTCTATACCAACGAGCATCCTAGTTGCCCGATTGAAGCCGTCATCGTGATTTCCACAGACGGACAGACGGACATCGCTATATCAACTCTGCTTGTCATAAGGATCACAAATATATATATTTTATGGGGTCCAGATTTTTTTTTCTAATTATTACAAACGAAATGACAAACTTATATATACCCTCTGCACACTGGAGTGGAGGGTATAAAAAAGTATCGAAGGTATATCGGTACACAATTAAAACTCAGTATTTGAAACGAAAATACGTGAAATTTTAATAGGAAGATACATACACTTGTATCGAAGGCATATCGATACAAATTTTTAAAAAAAATATATATATAAAAGAAACAGAATAAAAGCGATTTCAATTTAAAAAAAAGTGTCGAAGGTATATCGGTACGAATCTATAAATTAAATATCCAATCGCTAACAACATACCTTAAATACCAAATTAGACTAAATAGCCAAATTTTCTTTTATGCCGAATAGTAAAGAACCAAAACAGAAACTCCGTTTCATTCCTTATAAGCTAAGGAAGTTTGCTAGCTTGACATCTATCCCTGAAAACAATAATTCTACCTTCGCTGACAAGTCAGATACCAGTCTCACCAAAAGTAACTCGACCATTTCGGACCTTAGTTCTTGTTCCATTTCCGACACAATGTCAACGGAGCAACCCACACAAAACCAAGCGGATAATCAAATCGATATTTTCAATTCATTGAGAATACCCGATGCGATTAAGGATTTGCCGAAATTCGACGGTAATCCTAGACTCCTTTATGAATTGCTTAACAACGTTGAGGAAATCCTTCTTTACATACGGGGTACAGACAATACTCCTTACGGCCAAATTTTACTAAGGGCCATACGAAACAAGATTGAAGGACATGCAAATGAGGTCGTTAATATGTATGGGACTCCGCTCATTTGGGACGATATAAAGAACAATTTCGTTCTACATTACTCCGACAAACGGACCGAAACGTCTCTAATAAGAGACCTACATACCGTTAAGCAATTTAACAAAACTATTGAGTCTTTTTATGGAGAAATTATTGAACTCCAATCCGCCCTTTGCAACAACAACTCATTCACGAAAAAGATACTAGAGTCATTGACGCAAAAAAGTGCCTTTACTCTGAGATGTGCCTAAACTCTTTCCTTAGTGGCCTTAATGAACCACTAGGATCGAGAGTAAGGGCAATGCAACCAACTTCACTTTCCACAGCACTATCCTGTTGCATAAAGGAACAGAATATTTCCTACCAAAGAGTTCCAACATCCAATAAAGGGTACTACTCCCAATACAAACCATATGATAACCCCTCTCACAGGGATCAAAAATACCAACCTCCGCGTAGACAACAACAGCCCCAACCGACTAACTGGAACCATAATTGGCAGCGGAATTACGATCGCAGGGATCAAAAATACCAACCTCCGAATAGACAACAACAGCCCCAACATACTAATCAAAATTTTAGGAACCAATATCCTCCAAACAATTTCAGGCACCAAAACATTCCACAAATAAAAGCGAGCCCAAGTCAGCAAATTTCAATTTCCATGAGACAATCTCTTCCAACATTTACCAACAATTGGATAAATATATCGATAACGACCCAAACAACTTCAACAGTGATCAAAATTCTCGCCAACGAGATATTTTTTTTTTTGATAACCCCCATTTAAACGGACCAAGTACCTCCGATGATGATAAACGACAATTAGATGAACATTACAATACTGAACCGACCAACATTGAGGAAACCCAAAATTTTTTTATCACAGCCTCGAACAACCAACCGGCTACATAGACCCAGCGAAACATCCATCAACTTTACCCTACATAACAATACATCTGCCTTCTGGCAAACCCCTTAAATTTCTTTTAGACACTGGAGCATCTTCGTCTTTTATAAACCCCGAATACATTTTACCTAAAGATCAAATTAAATGTGACCCAATCACAATTACGACCGTTTTCAAAAGCTACCAAGTAAACAAACAAACAATATTACCAACATTTTCGGAATTTAATCAAACAGGATCATTCCAATTTCTCATTTTCAAGTTCCATAATTTCTTTGAAGGCCTTTTGGGTATGGACACATTACTTTTGCTTAACGCCAAAATTGACCTCGTGAACAGAACCCTAATTACAAGTAATGCCATTAATAATATCAACCTTAAAACTAATCAATCAACTGGTATTCTAAATATACCAGCAAATTCGAAAATACTAATAGAATTACCCATTAATAAGCAGAATGGCACTGTCTACATAAATTCCATTGAATTGAACCCTAAGCTTTTCGTTAGTCCAGGTTTGTACAATGTTAGACTCGGGCGTGGCTACGTCGAGATAACAAATTTCTCGCATGTAGACCAAACATTTTTATTAGAATCCCCATTGATCGCTGAGCAATACGATGCAACAAACTACATCGAACTAAACAATTTTAACGTTAGTTATAGTAATACTGAAACCACAAATGATCAGTCAACTCCATTGAATTTGAATGATCTATTAAGAACGGATCAACTCAATAGCGAAGAACGAAGAAAAATTGTGAAACTGTGTAGGAAATTTAGCGATCTTAATTACAAGGAGAACGAACCACTTTCATTTATTAACAAGATAAAACACAAAATAATTACCAACGACGACATTCCCATTTATCCAAATCATACAGATACCCATACGTACATAAACAGGAAATACAAACACAAATAAACAAGATGCTGGAACATAATATCATTCAGCATAGCTATTCACCCTGGAGCTCTCCAGTATGGATAGTTCCTAAAAAAACTGACATCCACGGTAATGAAAAATGGAGATTAGTGATCGACTATAGGAAACTCAACGACAAAACTATATCCGACAGATACCCAATACCAAATATATCTGAGATATTAGAAAAACTTGGCAGATGCTTGTATTTCACTACATTAAATCTGGCCAGCGGTTTCCACCAAATCGATATGGATCCTAGACATATACAAAAAACAGCCTTTACAGTGGAAAATGGTCACTATGAATTTACAAGGACGCCATTCGGGTTGAAAAATGCCCCAAGTACATTTCAGAGAGTAATGGATAACGTCTTAAAAGACCTAGTGGGAAAAATATGTCTAGTTTACCTTGACGATATCATCATTTACTCTACGTCCTTACAAGAACATTTGGAAAGCATAACTCGAGTGTTCGAGAGACTCAGAGAGGCTAATTTTAAAATTCAAATGGATAAGTGCGAGTTCCTCAGGAAGGAAATATCTTTTTTAGGGCACATCATAAATTCAGAAGGGATTAAACCAAACGCGGCGAAAATCGAAGCAATAAAAAACTTCCCAACACCTAGAACCCGTACCGAGATTAAAGCCTTCTTGGGACTTATTGGTTATTACCGTAAGTTCATTAAAGATCTGGCCAAACTTACCAAACCCCTTACTCTATGTTTAAAAAAAGGCGCAACCATTACAATGAATCAAAACTACATCGAAGCATTCAAAACCTGTAAAGATTTATTAATGAACGACCCTATTCTCCAACACCCTCATTTCACTAAACCATTCATCCTTACAACGGACGCAAGTAACATCGCATTGGGAGCGGTCTTATCCCAAGGTCATATAGGAAGCGACAAACCAATTTGTTTCGCGAGTCGCACACTATCACAAACCGAATGTAACTACTCCACAATAGAGAAGGAGTTACTTGCTATAGTTTGGGCGGTCAAATATTTCCGTCCTTACCTTTTTGGAAGGAAATTCAAAATTTTTACGGACCACAAACCTCTTTCCTGGGCGATGAACTTGAAAGAACCCAACTCCAAACTAGTAAGATGGAGGTTAAAATTGGAGGAATATGATTATGAAATTATCTATAAAAAAGGTAAACATAATACAAATGCTGACGCTCTCAGCCGCGTCAAAATAAATGAGTCATCAGAGGGAAACAATCAAGAACTTTTCAATAACACAGATACAATTCACAGTGCAGACGAAAACTTGGATGACGGTATCCCTTTCTCCGAGAAACCTTTGAATGAATTTAACCTACAAATCATTCTTGAAACAAAGGAAACAGGATCCCCAATGACCGTTGAGACTATTTTTAGAAATGAACAGAGAAGGATTCTACGTAGGCAACTATTTAGCGAGGAAATCATGTTAGACATATTTAGAAAATACTTTTCTCCCAATAAACAAACAGCCATTTACACAGATGACAACATCTTCTTAATAGTACAGGCAACATTCTCCAAATACTTTTCTCAAGCCAGGACATTCCGCCTTGTCAGGTGTACAGAAATTCTTGAGGACATAGCAATGGAAGATAACCAGGAGAAAACAATTCGCGATTATCACGAACGCTCAAATCATGGGGGAATAAACGAAACACTGTTACATCTGAAAAGGAAATATTATTTTCCCAACATGAGGGACAAAATTACGAAAACCTTGAACAACTGCGAAAAATGTGAAACTCTTAAGTACGACCGAAATCCCCCCAAGCTAAAATTCGTAATCCCGGAAACCCCATTTAAACCCCTTGAAATACTCCACACCGATATTTACACCATAAATAATAGCCAAATCCTCACTGTTATCGATAAATGTTCCAAATTTTCCTGGGGATACACTCTCAGTTGCAGAAGTAGCATAACAGTCCTTAAAGCTTTCTAAAGTTACATTACTACATATGGTATACCAAAAATGGTTGTCTGTGACCAAAGCTCTGAATTTGTTGCAAACATTTTTCAAGACTTTTGTAAGCAATTTCAAATTAAATTGCATATCACGTCCTTCCAACAAACCAGTAGCAATTCTCCAGTAGAAAGGTTACACTCCACTCTCACGGAAATATACCGATTAACTCTATCCAAGAGAAAGGAGAATAGACTCACAACAGAACATGAGGAGATACTTTTTGAAACGTTTATAACTTACAATAACGCAATTCACTCGACAACAAGACTCACACCATACGAACTCTTTTTCGGTCGACCATACAAATTCATGAAAGCATTGAACTTCTCAAACGAACACGACTATTTATCCAAACTGAATATCTTCCTTGACGAACTGTATCCGAAAATTCAGGAAAAAGTCCAAAGTGCAACGGAAACTAGAATCGAAAATGCGAACATTTCCATACAGAATCCAGAAGACAACTCCGAAGGCTAAATTGTTTTCAGGAAGGAGGCAAAGCGCAATAAATTAACCCTAAGATTCTCCAAATAGATAGTTCATAATAATAACAATATTACTATAGTTACTAGAGGCAAAAAGAAAATACACAAATGTAGATTAAGAAAACAGACAAAATAATAAATAAATACAAAAACACTGCACTCGTGCTATACTAACACTAATTTATTTTTCCTACAGAACCTCTCCAACTCACACACAAATACTCGAAGTACACAACTTGCCAACCAGTCAGAATATCTTACCTCTACGATTGGGCCCTGCAAGATCCATTACTCATTTTAACAACCTTATACATATTATTAATCTTGAAGACTACAAAACTAATATTGACGATATTGAGACCACCCTTACACTTTTTGAGAAACATACATCCGAGACTAACATCGAAAAAGTAACTACACTAAAACTCAAGGAATTAAATAGGTTTGTTCAACGGGCTAGGTTCCGCGATTAAAATAATAATGGCTAACATGGACGCCAAAGACGCACAAACGATTAACGAACAAATAGCCAACTTATACACAAACCTTAACAACGTCACAAACACACTTTCACACCAACATTCAATCAATTTTAAGATGATGGAAAGAGTCAGGAACATTACAGCACACATCAACAACGAACAACACACAATAGAAAAATACATGACAAACACAGCCAACAAAATACAACACGTTGAAGACATTATTATTAGAACACAGTACCTAAATCAGGTTAACTTTAATATCGACTTATTAACAAATCACTTATCAAATATAGCCGAGGCAGTGGTTCTATCCAAACTCAATATAATTTCAAGATTCCTGCTTAGTCCAGAAGAACTTGATATTATTGAGCTTAAACTAAAATCCCAAAATATAAAAATCGAATAATTCGAAAACATTTATGAAATGCTAGGCATGCAAGCCTACTATAATAAATCAAATATTATATTTAACATACTTATACCTAATATTTCAAATGAAAATTATTTTTTATACCATATAATTCCTTTACCTATATATGAAACAAAAATTGTAAAAACTGAACCATATATAACATTTAATGAAAATTCCACACAACATCACAAAGCACTTTGCCCCAAGATCGAAGGAACATATTATTGCAACAAGCCAACCAAACAAGAAGATACTGAAAACTCAATTTGTATTGGAAACCTAATGAACAACAAAGCAGCAAGCTGTCCTCTCAACGACGTGGGAAAAATAGAAACAGTCTATCAGGCTGAACCAAATTACATTCTTTTTATTAATTCACCAAAAACACTAATAAATTCTACTCGCAGCACCAAAACTCTCAAGGTAGAAGGGACTGCTCTAATACATTTCCAACACTGTGATGTCTCAATAAACGGCATAACATATTACGATGATGCTGATACCTTCTGGGACCAAGTTCATATTCCCCCGTTACCGAACAGTAATGTATCTTCTAACTCCACAACTGAAGTTCTGAACCTAAGGAAACTAAAAGACTTAAATCTCCAAATGGACACCAAAGTCAACAAGCTCGAAGTAACGACAACAACAATACATTCAATCACAACTTCTACAACCCTAGTATGTACCATAATCGTCATCACTATACTCATCATAGTCATCAAACGGAAAAACAGCTACAAACATCTCCCACCCGATCTACAGTATATCGCTCCGACCCCAACAACATCATTGTGGCCGTCGCTCTATCTTAAGGGGGAGGAGTTACGACACCCAGCACACCAACAACAACAACAACAACCATCACTACACTACCACCACCAAAACCACGGAGGGCATAATGCTGAACAACGCATATTATACAATACACTTTAGTTCATTACCCATATCAATCACTACACTGTATCAATAAATATTTACAAATCAGTTCTGAGAATTCTTTAAACCACTTTAACTCCACTTAAATGGCAATTGCAACATAAACATAATAAGCAATTAATTTTAGGTCAAACTAAATTTTATTTATTCAAATTCTTGTTAATTATGGAATGTAATTTTTATTATCAACTAATTTTGTTTACCCAAATTCTTAGAAAATTTAGAATGCATTTTTATTTACTTTCATTACTTTCTTGTATTCCCTTTTTTTTGTTAAGTTAAGTTACTTTAAGAATAAGATCAAAAATAAAATCAGTTTGTGTTGAGTTCAGAGAAATAGCACTCGCTATTTATTGTAAAATCAATTGCGTGAAATTGTTACACTTGCAAGCAATTGTAACGTAAGTCATAAAAAGGGACAATAAAATATGAAAATATTTTTTTGGGTTTTTTTTATTGACACTCATTGTGTTTTTACGCAAAACATCCCAAAAAATCATTGAGAAAAGGATTGTGCATTGACACTAATTGGTTCGCAAATTAAGGGTGGGTGATTGTGTTTTTTATGACGCAAAATTTGTTTGTGTCTAAAGTTATTTGTTACCATTAAAAATGCTTGCAAAAGATCCTAACAACCAACAAGTGTGTCTTTTATGCCGCAAAATTGGGTTTTTCGTCTATGACACTAATTGGTTGCGAAAATAGGGGTGGGTAATGTAAAAAAACCTAACAACCAACAAGTGTAACTTTTATGATGCTAAATAGTTTTTGTGTCTTAAGTATTTTATTACCATCTTTTATTAAAATAAAAACCAGTCAATAAAAACAATTGTAAATAATTTCAACATAAATCACAAAAAAATGGGCAATAAAATTTTAAAATATATGACAATTGTAAACAATTTGCAACGTAAGTCATAAAAAAGGGTCAATAAAATTTTAATAAATTTGGTTGAAACAATTGTCGTCGTTTTTATCGGGGTGTATAAGATCGCGAATTGATGTTTCAATTTTTCGCAGTACACTCGAACCTGTTTATTTTACAGTTCTGTTTTTTTTCTTAGTACACGAGCCAGAGCATGACTTAAAATATAACTGAACTCGAACCTGTTTATTGCACATGTGCTGTTTTTTCTCAGTACACGTACCAGAACACGAACTTCAAATAAGGCAACACTCGAATCTTTTTGGTTTATGTGTGATCGAAACAAAAAATACGTGATAGAAACATGTTCGTGTAAATAACGAATTATTAAAACGAACACAAGTCATGATTGTGTTTGGCACCGTAGAAAATTTAAAAACAAACGTAATTGATATGAAAATAAAAATATGTGTGTGTTTGTCTAAGTTATGTTTCCTGCAGGAAGCCAGGGGTCAAGTGTCCCCAAGTCACCACTTTTGTCTACTATTTTGTTGACAGTGTCAACTAAGCGTCTACACTATTAACTTTACTTTATCTGTCAAAAAAATGTTTCCATTATTGAAGTTGGGAGTTCTGTTTCTTCTTGATCCCCTGCAGGAAGCCTGGGGTCATGTGCCCAAGTCACCACTTTTGTCTGCTATTATGCTGACATTGTCAACTAAGCGTCTACACTATTTACTTTATTTTATCTGTCAAAAAATTTTCCATAGTGAAGTTGGGAGTTCTGTTTCTTCTTGATTTTTATAGTTTTGTTTGAAAAACACGTGGTTGGACGAAAAACTAAAGTTTAAGGTAAATAAAAATATATTTTATAATAAATCAAATAAAAAAAACATAATAAGTAAACGAAGTTATAAAAGAAAAGTGAAAGAACAATCAAATTTGTACAAGAATATCTGGTTCCAAAGTCTACATATGGTCTCATGAGAACTACCTAGTCACTACCTAATCAATAGTACCAATGTCACTAGTGATTTGCAATGACACGTACATGTTAAATGTCTGTAGAAAATTACATTGTCTGGAGTATAGTTGGTCAGTAGTACTGGTGACAAAGTCAATAGTGAATCAGTACTGTTTCACTAATGACATTTCCTGCAGGGTTTGTTTACATATATGTACGAGATTTTTATTCAGTGTGTGTTTTATTCTGAACTCTGAAATAAGCTTATTACAGTAAGTGCCATCTATGTATTGCTATACAATACATATAGCTAAATGAAAAAGCAGTAAGCTTGTGAGTTTGTAAAAATATAGAAAAGCACTATTACCACCTATATTCCAATTGCAGTTTTGTAAAAAAAGGCTTGTGGATTTGCTAAAAAAATCTTAAATATATAAAATTAAACTTGATTAATAGTGTTGCCCCTATATTTAAATTGCAATTTTGTATAATTTAGCATAATAGTAGCAATGCCAGAAAGAAAGGTTTGTGAATATGCTAAATAGAGTAAGTGTCATCTATATGTCACATAATACCGCAGCGCCCCTAGCGGTAAAGGTTCGAAACTCTATGTGCAATGACTTGTATTGTAAAACTGAGTTAGAAAGCCCATAAACACACGCTAAAAAGTTGGCAAAGCGAAATTCCACCCAGGAGGATGCACAAACTGAAAATTCTTTCCATTAAAATAAGTAAAACCGTTGTTGCTAACATTAGCAACACAAATATTGTTACTAGTAATGTCTGCAAAAATTAAGCCAAGACAACCTAAAATATATTGGCTAAATGTTCAATGAAATTACTATAGAAAAAAAAAATCCATATTGGATACATTGCTGAATATCTAATGAATATCTAATAGTTAAGATATTCATCAACTCATATGTAGAGGTGTGTATTTTCAAAAATTTTTTAAGATAAATTGTTTTTTAAAAGTATACTAATTTAAATAAATCATTTTTCTCATTTTTTTTATTTTTGAAAGATAGAATAAAACCGGAACGTAACCGGATTTATTATTATCTATTTTTTTTCTGTGTATAACCGAACTCGACTGAATGTGTGAACAAAACCACTACTTATAGCGAGCATATTGTAAGCTCAATATTAGTTACATATATATACTTAGTTTAACAAGACTAGCCATTCATAAAATGAACATCCGCATTTTAACACATCTGTTTGAATTTATATTACTATTGTTATCTAGTAGATGCTGGTAATTATTTTATAAATAGCTCTTCTAAAACGTATATGCATATTAATACACTATTATACAATTTTAGTACACTAAATGATACACATGCTATAATTTTAGCACGAGGAGGATCAAAAGGCATTAGGAATAAAAATTTACTAGAATTTAATGGAAAGACAATTCTTGCACATACTATTGAAACTATTAAGAGAACAAAATTGTTCGCAACTATTTGGGTTTCTACAGATAATGAAAAAATAATAAATGAGGCACTAAAACGTGAGTTATAATTTAACATTCGGAAAATTAACTAGGCTCTTATTTATATCGTGAGTGCATATTTATTTGTATTGTTTTTAGCTTCAAAAAAGAGAAAGCTAAATACTACATTTTTTAATATATAAAAAGTTATCGATTTTGTTTATCTTTATCTCCATCGACAGAACATGTTTATAGTTACCGCAATCAAACTTTTTTTGTTTATTCAAATATATGAAATTATGCAATAAGCTTTATCAAAACGAGTAAGAAAGTTCTAGACGGACAGTACGATACCTTTAGAACGAGTTTCGAGAAAGGGTATTAGACTCTATACTGGGTTATAAATGTACATAGAAAAAAAAAGCATAAACAAACTTTGAGTGGATCTGTTATAAATTTCTTGCCTGCAGATACAAAATAGTTCATATCGGATGCTAGCTTTATGTGAGGACTACACAAACCAAATATGAGTAAATTTGTAACGTTTTCTTTTTTCTTTTAATAGATTTAAGTGAAGATTGGACTAATTACAAATGTGCCTAAGAGACAATTATAAACCATATATGCTGATATATGATAATATGAATTTAACAGTTTTTAAGATGTAGTCGTCGGGGGCATTTACACGGGGGCTAGTCTGATAATGCACCGAGTTTCACGAATTTCAATAACGTTCTGTAGTTCGATTGAAAGATATATATGAACATACAGACAGAAAAATATACCGACAAACATACGGATGGACGGATATCGTTAAAAGACTTTCAGAGTTTCTGACTTTTGAATTTTTGAACTTTTTGCAGTCTACATAAAGCAATTAACAAAACGAAGAAGATTTTTGATTTAAATTTTTCTGTTTTGTGAAAATAGTGGCTTGATTCAAAAATGTAGAATTTATTTTAAATGTCTGATAAACAAAATATATCAAAAATTCGGTGAATTTCTTTTGCAGCAGGTTCTAAAAATTGGAACTATTTTCAGAATAATACCCCTCATTCTGTTACTATTTTCTGGAAAATTTGGCAAGAAAAGTATACAATTTTTACACAATTTAAAAGAGTAGATTAATAGTTGAGTTTTTAATATTTTTGGGGTTGCACCTTATGTCCCAGTTTGGTCGAAATGGGTAAATTTTAAGAAAGAAAGTTATAAATAATTGGTCCAACAAATGATTAAATGATTAGATGAATATTACCTAAAATTTTTATTTAGATTTGTTCACTACGTTATAAATACTATGTTTAAATTTATTTATTTAATTAAGTTCTGTATTTAATTACTTATTATATCTTAATTAAGTTTTATATTTAATTTCTCGCTATGCGAGTTTGAGTGCCATAATTGAAGTGAACACAATCTTTTGCTTATCAGCAAAACGGGAGTCACATTTCGTGTAAACGGAATTTTAACAAAAAATAAAAACAATAAAAAAAACAAGTAAGAGAGTTAAATCGGCTGTGCCGAATTTTTGATACCCTCCGCCCAATATTAGGTACGGCTACCACTTTGAAACTGTTGCCGATACTGAAAGATTAAATCCGAACACCAATTAAATTTAAAGTTAATTGGACTTCTTGTTGGCCAATGTCTATTAAAAAAAAATGATGCTTAAAAAGAATTAATTACTATTTGAAAATTTTCATTATTTTTTTTTACTAGAGTAGAAAAACCCTAAGTACTTCATAGAACACCAATGAAATTCATTACTTAACGCAGCCGGCATCACAATAATACCCAAAGTTTGCTCCCTATAAGACTGTTTTGAGACCTTAGAAGTAATACGATATTTCAAAAAAAAAAAAAAATTCGAATGACTCTTGGCTACAAATTATTAATATTAAAAAAGGAAATTTTTAAATAATTTTAATTAATACAAAAAAAAAAATAATAAAAACAGGTAAGAAACTAAAATTTAAAATTTTTAATTTTAAGTTTTCAATTTTTAATTGTTAATTTTAAATTTAAAATTTTAAATTTTAAATTTTAAATTTTAAATTTTAAATTTTAAATTTTAAATTTTAAATTTTTAATTTTTTTAGTTTTTGATTTTTAATTTTTCATTTTTTATTTTTAATATTTAATTTTTAATATTTAATTTTTAATTTTAAATTTTTAATTTTTAATTTTTAATTTTTAATTTTTAATTTTTAATTTTTAATTTTTAATTTTTAATTTTTAATTTTTAATTTTTAATTTTTAATTTTTAATTTTTAATTTTTAATTTTTAATTTTTAATTTTTAATTTTTAATTTTTAATTTTTAATTTTTAATTTTTAATTTTTAATTTTTAATTTTTAATTTTTAATTTTTAATTTTTAATTTTTAATTTTTAATTTTTAATTTTTAATTTTTAATTTTTAATTTTAATTTTTAATTTTTAATTTTTAATTTTTAATTTTTAAATTTTAATTTTTAATTTTCAATTTTTAATTTTTAATTTTTAATTTTTAATTTTTAATTTTTAATTTTTAATTTTTAATTTTTAATTTTTAATTTTTAATTTTTAATTTTTAATTTTTAATTTTTAATTTTTAATTTTTAATTTTTAATTTTCAATTTTTAATTTTTAATTTTAAATTTTTAATTTTTATTTTTAATTTCTAATTTTTAATTATTAATTTTTAATTTTTAATTTTTAATATTTAATTTTTAATTTTTAATTTTTAATTTTTAATTTTTAATTTTTAAATTTTAATTTTTAATTTTTAATTTTTAATTTTTAATTTTTAATTTTTAATTTTTAATTTTTAGTTTTTAATTTTTAATTTTTAGTTTTTAATTTTTAATTTTTAATTTTTAATTTTTAATATTTAATTTATTTTTTAATTTTTATTTTTTAATTTTTAATTTTTAATTTTTAATATTTAATTTTTAATTTTTAATTTTTAATTTTTAATTTTTAATTTCTAATTTTTAATTTTTAATTTTTAATTTTTAATTTTACATTTTAAATTTTTAATTTGTAATTTCTAAATTTAATTTTTAGTTTTTAATTTTAATTTTAATTTTAATTTTAATTTTTAATTTTTAATTTTTAATTTTACATTTTTAATTTTTAATTTTTAATTTTTAATTTTTAATTTTTAATTTTTAATTTTTAATTTTTAATTTTTAATTTTTAATTTTTAATTTTTAATTTTTAATTTTTAATTTTTAATTTTTAATTTTTAATTTTTAATTTTTAATTTTTAATTTTTAATTTTTAATTTTTAATTTTTAATTTTTAATTTTTAATTTTTAATTTTTAATTTTTAATTTTTAATTTTTAATTTTTAATTTTTAATTTTTAATTTTTAATTTTTAATTTTTAATTTTTAATTTTTAATTTTTAATTTTTAATTTTTAAATTTTAGTTTTTAGTTTTTAATTTTAATTTTTAATTTTTAACTTTTAATTTTTAATTTTTAATTTTTAATTTTTAATTTTTATTTTTTAATTTTTAATTTTTAATTTTTAATTTTTAATTTTTAATTTTTAATTTTTAATTTTTAATTTTTAATTTTTAATTTTTAATTTTTAATTTTTAATTTTTAATTTTTAATTTTTAATTTTTAATTTTTAATTTTTAATTTTTAATTTTTAATTTTTAATTTTTAATTTTTAATTTTTAATTTTTAATTTTTAATTTTTAATTTTTAATTTTTAATTTTTAATTTTTAATTTTTAATTTTTAATTTTTAATTTTTAATTTTTAATTTTTAATTTTTAATTTTTAATTTTTAAATTTTTAATTATCACAAACCGAATGTAACTACTCCACAATAGAGAAGGAGTTACTTGCTATAGTTTGGGCGGTCAAATATTTGCGTCCTTACCTTTTTGGAAGGAAATTCAAAATTTTTACGGACCACAAACCTCTTTCCTGGGCGATGAACTTGAAAGAACCCAACTCCAAACTAGTAAGATGGAGGTTAAAATTGGAGGAATATGATTATGAAATTATCTATAAAAAAGGTAAACATAATACAAATGCTGACGCTCTCAGCCGCGTCAAAATAAATGAGTCATCAGAGGGAAACAATCAAGAACTTTTCAATAACACAGATACAATTCACAGTGCAGACGAAAACTTGGATGACGGTATCCCTTTCTCCGAGAAACCTTTGAATGAATTTAACCTACAAATCATTCTTGAAACAAAGGAAACAGGATCCCCAATGACCGTTGAGACTATTTTTAGAAATGAACAGAGAAGGATTCTACGTAGGCAACTATTTATCGAGGAAATCATGTTAGACATATTTAGAAAATACTTTTCTCCCAATAAACAAACAGCCATTTACACAGATGACAACATCTTCTTAATAGTACAGGCAACATTCTCCAAATACTTTTCTCAAGCCAGGACATTCCGCCTTGTCAGGTGTACAGAAATTCTTGAGGACATAGCAATGGAAGATAACCAGGAGAAAACAATTCGCGATTATCACGAACGCTCAAATCATGGGGGAATAAACGAAACACTGTTACATCTGAAAAGGAAATATTATTTTCCCAACATGAGGGACAAAATTACGAAAACCTTGAACAACTGCGAAAAATGTGAAACTCTTAAGTACGACCGAAATCCCCCCAAGCTAAAATTCGTAATCCCGGAAACCCCATTTAAACCCCTTGAAATACTCCACACCGATATTTACACCATAAATAATAGCCAAATCTCAGTTGCAGAAGTAGCATAACAGTCCTTAAAGCTTTCTAAAGTTACATTACTACATATGGTATACCAAAAATGGTTGTCTGTGACCAAAGCTCTGAATTTGTTGCAAACATTTTTCAAGACTTTTGTAAGCAATTTCAAATTAAATTGCATATCACGTCCTTCCAACAAACCAGTAGCAATTCTCCAGTAGAAAGGTTACACTCCACTCTCACGGAAATATACCGATTAACTCTATCCAAGAGAAAGGAGAATAGACTCACAACAGAACATGAGGAGATACTTTTTGAAACGTTTATAACTTACAATAACGCAATTCACTCGACAACAAGACTCACACCATACGAACTCTTTTTCGGTCGACCATACAAATTCATGAAAGCATTGAACTTCTCAAACGAACACGACTATTTATCCAAACTGAATATCTTCCTTGACGAACTGTATCCGAAAATTCAGGAAAAAGTCCAAAGTGCAACGGAAACTAGAATCGAAAATGCGAACATTTCCATACAGAATCCAGAAGACAACTCCGAAGGCCAAATTGTTTTCAGGAAGGAGGCAAAGCGCAATAAATTAACCCTAAGATTCTCCAAATAGATAGTTCATAAGAATAACAATATTACTATAGTTACTAGAGGCAAAAAGAAAATACACAAATGTAGATTAAGAAAACAGACAAAATAATAAATAAATACAAAAACACTGCACTCGTGCTATACTAACACTAATTTATTTTTCCTACAGAACCTCTCCAACTCACACACAAATACTCGAAGTACACAACTTGCCAACCAGTCAGAATATCTTACCTCTACGATTGGGCCCTGCAAGATCCATTACTCATTTTAACAACCTTATACATATTATTAATCTTGAAGACTACAAAACTAATATTGACGATATTGAGACCACCCTTACACTTTTTGAGAAACATACATCCGAGACTAACATCGAAAAAGTAACTACACTAAAACTCAAGGAATTAAATAGGTTTGTTCAACGGGCTAGGTTCCGCGATTAAAATAATAATGGCTAACATGGACGCCAAAGACGCACAAACGATTAACGAACAAATAGCCAACTTATACACAAACCTTAACAACGTCACAAACACACTTTCACACCAACATTCAATCAATTTTAAGATGATGGAAAGAGTCAGGAACATTACAGCACACATCAACAACGAACAACACACAATAGAAAAATACATGACAAACACAGCCAACAAAATACAACACGTTGAAGACATTATTATTAGAACACAGTACCTAAATCAGGTTAACTTTAATATCGACTTATTAACAAATCACTTATCAAATATAGCCGAGGCAGTGGTTCTATCCAAACTCAATATAATTTCAAGATTCCTGCTTAGTCCAGAAGAACTTGATATTATTGAGCTTAAACTAAAATCCCAAAATATAAAAATCGAATAATTCGAAAACATTTATGAAATGCTAGGCATGCAAGCCTACTATAATAAATCAAATATTATATTTAACATACTTATACCTAATATTTCAAATGAAAATTATTTTTTATACCATATAATTCCTTTACCTATATATGAAACAAAAATTGTAAAAACTGAACCATATATAACATTTAATGAAAATTCCACACAACATCACAAAGCACTTTGCCCCAAGATCGAAGGAACATATTATTGCAACAAGCCAACCAAACAAGAAGATACTGAAAACTCAATTTGTATTGGAAACCTAATGAACAACAAAGCAGCAAGCTGTCCTCTCAACGACGTGGGAAAAATAGAAACAGTCTATCAGGCTGAACCAAATTACATTCTTTTTATTAATTCACCAAAAACACTAATAAATTCTACTCGCAGCACCAAAACTCTCAAGGTAGAAGGGACTGCTCTAATACATTTCCAACACTGTGATGTCTCAATAAACGGCATAACATATTACGATGATGCTGATACCTTCTGGGACCAAGTTCATATTCCCCCGTTACCGAACAGTAATGTATCTTCTAACTCCACAACTGAAGTTCTGAACCTAAGGAAACTAAAAGACTTAAATCTCCAAATGGACACCAAAGTCAACAAGCTCGAAGTAACGACAACAACAATACATTCAATCACAACTTCTACAACCCTAGTATGTACCATAATCGTCATCACTATACTCATCATAGTCATCAAACGGAAAAACAGCTACAAACATCTCCCACCCGATCTACAGTATATCGCTCCGACCCCAACAACATCATTGTGGCCGTCGCTCTATCTTAAGGGGGAGGAGTTACGACACCCAGCACACCAACAACAACAACAACAACCATCACTACACTACCACCACCAAAACCACGGAGGGCATAATGCTGAACAACGCATATTATACAATACACTTTAGTTCATTACCCATATCAATCACTACACTGTATCAATAAATATTTACAAATCAGTTCTGAGAATTCTTTAAACCACTTTAACTCCACTTAAATGGCAATTGCAACATAAACATAATAAGCAATTAATTTTAGGTCAAACTAAATTTTATTTATTCAAATTCTTGTTAATTATGGAATGTAATTTTTATTATCAACTAATTTTGTTTACCCAAATTCTTAGAAAATTTAGAATGCATTTTTATTTACTTTCATTACTTTCTTGTATTCCCTTTTTTTTGTTAAGTTAAGTTACTTTAAGAATAAGATCAAAAATAAAATCAGTTTGTGTTGAGTTCAGAGAAATAGCACTCGCTATTTATTGTAAAATCAATTGCGTGAAATTGTTACACTTGCAAGCAATTGTAACGTAAGTCATAAAAAGGGACAATAAAATATGAAAATATTTTTTTGGGTTTTTTTTATTGACACTCATTGTGTTTTTACGCAAAACATCCCAAAAAATCATTGAGAAAAGGATTGTGCATTGACACTAATTGGTTCGCAAATTAAGGGTGGGTGATTGTGTTTTTTATGACGCAAAATTTGTCTGTGTCTAAAGTTATTTGTTACCATTAAAAAATGCTTGCAAAAGATCCTAACAACCAACAAGTGTGTCTTTTATGCCGCAAAATTGGGTTTTTCGTCTATGACACTAATTGGTTGCGAAAATAGGGGTGGGTAATGTAAAAAAACCTAACAACCAACAAGTGTAACTTTTATGATGCTAAATAGTTTTTGTGTCTTAAGTATTTTATTACCATCTTTTATTAAAATAAAAACCAGTCAATAAAAACAATTGTAAATAATTTCAACATAAATCACAAAAAAATGGGCAATAAAATTTTAAAATATATGACAATTGTAAACAATTTGCAACGCAAGTCATAAAAAAGGGTCAATAAAATTTTAATAAATTTGGTTGAAACAATTGTCGTCGTTTTTATCGGGGTGTATAAGATCGCGAATTGATGTTTCAATTTTTCGCAGTACACTCGAACCTGTTTATTTTACAGTTCTGTTTTTTTCTTAGTACACGAGCCAGAGCATGACTTAAAATATAACTGAACTCGAACCTGTTAATTCTACATGTTCTGTTTTTTCTTAATACACGAGCCAGAACTCGTCTTAAAATATAACTGAACTCGAACCTGTTTATTGCACATGTGCTGTTTTTTCTCAGTACACGTACCAGAACACGAACTTCAAATAAGGCAACACTCGAATCTTTTTGGTTTATGTGTGATCGAAACAAAAAATACGTGATAGAAACATGTTCGTGTAAATAACGAATTATTAAAACGAACACAAGTCATGATTGTGTTTGGCACCGTAGAAAATTTAAAAACAAACGTAATTGATATGAAAATAAAAATATGTGTGTGTTTGTCTAAGTTATGTTTCCTGCAGGAAGCCAGGGGTCAAGTGTCCCCAAGTCACCACTTTTGTCTACTATTTTGTTGACAGTGTCAACTAAGCGTCTACACTATTAACTTTACTTTATCTGTCAAAAAAATGTTTCCATATTGAAGTTGGGAGTTCTGTTTCTTCTTGATCCCCTGCAGGAAGCCTGGGGTCATGTGCCCAAGTCACCACTTTTGTCTGCTATTATGCTGACATTGTCAACTAAGCGTCTACACTATTTACTTTATTTTATCTGTCAAAAAATTTTCCATAGTGAAGTTGGGAGTTCTGTTTCTTCTTGATTTTTATAGTTTTGTTTGAAAAACACGTGGTTGGACGAAAAACTAAAGTTTAAGGTAAATAAAAATATATTTTATAATAAATCAAATAAAAAAAACATAATAAGTAAACGAAGTTATAAAAGAAAAGTGAAAGAACAATCAAATTTGTACAAGAATATCTGGTTCCAAAGTCTACATATGGTCTCATGAGAACTACCTAGTCACTACCTAATCAATAGTACCAATGTCACTAGTGATTTGCAATGACACGTACATGTTAAATGTCTGTAGAAAATTACATTGTCTGGAGTATAGTTGGTCAGTAGTACTGGTGACAAAGTCAATAGTGAATCAGTACTGTTTCACTAATGACATTTCCTGCAGGGTTTGTTTACATATATGTACGAGATTTTTATTCAGTGTGTGTTTTATTCTGAACTCTGAAATAAGCTTATTACAGTAAGTGCCATCTATGTATTGCTATACAATACATATAGCTAAATGAAAAAGCAGTAAGCTTGTGAGTTTGTAAAAATATAGAAAAGCACTATTACCACCTATATTTCAATTGCAGTTTTGTAAAAAAAAGGCTTGTGGATTTGCTAAAAAAATCTTAAATATATAAAATTAAACTTGATTAATAGTGTTGCCCCTATATTTAAATTGCAATTTTGTATAATTTAGCATAATAGTAGCAATGCCAGAAAGAAAGGTTTGTGAATATGCTAAATAGAGTAAGTGTCATCTATATGTCACATAATACCGCAGCGCCCCTAGCGGTAAAGGTTCGAAACTCTATGTGCAATGACTTGTATTGTAAAACTGAGTTAGAAAGCCCATAAACACACGCTAAAAAGTTGGCAAAGCGAAATTCCACCCAGGAGGATGCACAAACTGAAAATTCTTTCCATTAAAATAAGTACAACCGTTGTTGCTAACATTAGCAACACAAATATTGTTACTAGTAATGTCTGCAAAAATTAAGCCAAGACAACCTAAAATATATTGGCTAAATGTTCAATGAAATTACTATAGAAAAAAAAAATCCATATTGGATACATTGCTGAATATCTAATGAATATCTAATAGTTAAGATATTCATCAACTCATATGTAGAGGTGTGTATTTTCAAAAATTTTTTAAGATAAATTGTTTTTTAAAAGTATACTAATTTAAATAAATCATTTTTCTCATTTTTCTTATTTTTGAAAGATAGAATAAAACCGGAACGTAACCGGATTTATTATTATCTATTTTTTTTCTGTGTATAACCGAACTCGACTGAATGTGTGAACAAAACCACTACTTATAGCGAGCATATTGTAAGCTCAATATTAGTTACATATATATACTTAGTTTAACAAGACTAGCCATTCATAAAATGAACATCCGCATTTTAACACATCTGTTTGAATTTATATTACTATTGTTATCTAGTAGATGCTGGTAATTATTTTATAAATAGCTCTTCTAAAACGTATATGCATATTAATACACTATTATACAATTTTAGTACACTAAATGATACACATGCTATAATTTTAGCACGAGGAGGATCAAAAGGCATTAGGAATAAAAATTTACTAGAATTTAATGGAAAGACAATTCTTGCACATACTATTGAAACTATTAAGAGAACAAAATTGTTCGCAACTATTTGGGTTTCTACAGATAATGAAAAAATAATAAATGAGGCACTAAAACGTGAGTTATAATTTAACATTGGGAAAATTAACTAGGCTCTTATTTATATCGTGAGTGCATATTTATTTGTATTGTTTTTAGCTTCAAAAAAGAGAAAGCTAAATACTACATTTTTTAATATATAAAAAGTTATCGATTTTGTTTATCTTTATCTCCATCGACAGAACATGTTTATAGTTACCGCAATCAAACTTTTTTTGTTTATTCAAATATATGAAATTATGCAATAAGCTTTATCAAAACGAGTAAGAAAGTTCTAGACGGACAGTACGATACCTTTAGAACGAGTTTCGAGAAATGGTATTAGACTCTATACTGGGTTATAAATGTACATAGAAAAAAAAAAGCATAAACAAACTTTGAGTGGATCTGTTATAAATTTCTTGCCTGCAGATACAAAATAGTTCATATCGGATGCTAGCTTTATGTGAGGACTACACAAACCAAATATGAGTAAATTTGTAACGTTTTCTTTTTTCTTTTAATAGATTTAAGTGAAGATTGGACTAATTACAAATGTGCCTAAGAGACAATTATAAACCATATATGCTGATATATGATAATATGAATTTAACAGTTTTTAAGATGTAGTCGTCGGGGGCATTTACACGGGGGCTAGTCTGATAATGCACCGAGTTTCACGAATTTCAATAACGTTCTGTAGTTCGATTGAAAGATATATATGAACATACAGACAGAAAAATATACCGACAAACATACGGATGGACGGATATCGTTAAAAGACTTTCAGAGTTTCTGACTTTTGAATTTTTGAACTTTTTGCAGTCTACATAAAGCAATTAACAAAACGAAGAAGATTTTTGATTTAAATTTTTCTGTTTTGTGAAAATAGTGGCTTGATTCAAAAATGTAGAATTTATTTTAAATGTCTGATAAACAAAATATATCAAAAATTCGGTGAATTTCTTTTGCAGCAGGTTCTAAAAATTGGAACTATTTTCAGAATAATACCCCTCATTCTGTTACTATTTTCTGGAAAATTTGGCAAGAAAAGTATACAATTTTTACACAATTTAAAAGAGTAGATTAATAGTTGAGTTTTTAATATTTTTGGGGTTGCACCTTATGTCCCAGTTTGGTCGAAATGGGTAAATTTTAAGAAAGAAAGTTATAAATAATTGGTCCAACAAATGATTAAATGATTAGATGAATATTACCTAAAATTTTTATTTAGATTTGTTCACTACGTTATAAATACTATGTTTAAATTTATTTATTTAATTAAGTTCTGTATTTAATTACTTATTATATCTTAATTAAGTTTTATATTTAATTTCTCGCTATGCGAGTTTGAGTGCCGTAATTGAAGTGAACACAATCTTTTGCTTATCAGCAAAACGGGAGTCACATTTCGTGTAAACGGAATTTTAACAAAAAATAAAAACAATAAAAAAAACAAGTAAGAGAGTTAAATCGGCTGTGCCGAATTTTTGATACCCTCCGCCCAATATTAGGTACGGCTACCACTTTGAAACTGTTGCCGATACTGAAAGATTAAATCCGAACACCAATTAAATTTAAAGTTAATTGGACTTCTTGTTGGCCAATGTCTATTAAAAAAAAATGATGCTTAAAAAGAATTAATTACTATTTGAAAATT